>JTDE01003116.1:57559-74799 GCA_014338405.1 Paragonimus skrjabini miyazakii | reverse complement strand
TTTTCGAGCGTTGTTTAACGCACTCGAAGGTTCCACGCAATTTTCGTCTGACGCGCTTTCGAGTGCCGCCGAGTGAGCTGTAGCACATCTCGCGCTTCTTTTCTTTCTCCTCTTGGTTGCTGCCATTGGTCCCAGACTAGGCTAGAGCTAACTACTCATCGTATTTCCAAACATATACGGCTTGTTTCCAAACCTCACTGCCTTCTCTAGTTCGATGCCTACCGAGACTACGTTTTGATTGCTCTTCAGAAAAGGCGTTTTAAATTGTTAGTGGACGAGGGTCTCAAGCATACCCACTAGTCCACTATAATCGTGGTTAAAACGTAATTGATCATTCTTATAAGGAAGTAGTCAGTGTTCTGAAGATAATCGTGCCAAGACTGCATTTTAAAATTAGTCACATGCTTATCAGCTGGCTTAGTACAAAATGAAACATATTCCTTCGTTGATTTAAAGAGACTAAACGTTTCTGTTCGTTGAAAGACGACGACTTACATGGAAGAAGATAACCCACTGTCTATAGTAACCCGGTCAACCTTCTTAACAGACACCATACATTGTAGAAGACAAAGGGAGAATATTCCCTAATGCAGAGTTAACGGAACGTTCCACTCGCAAAAACCTATACACTTGCTCATGAAACAAACAAATGCGAACAAGAAAGTTTTGGAGTTGATTTTATTACTCACGAGTAATGCACTTTATATGCAAAAACAATTCAGCGAAAATGCTAACTTCAACCGGCCTGATTTAACACAACAGCTGTCTGATATATTCTCGTTGACGAACACGTTCGCTAATACAGGATTTTACATAATTGAAGTCACACAGAAGACATGGAAGTTTGAAAAGACAACCTGGGTGAGCTCTGAAACTAAGAATAGATTCCACTTATCTCGTTTAAATCTCCCTTCATGATATTTGATAACGTCCTCTTAAAATTTATAATATGCGGAGAGCAACATTGCTCCAAATATCATCCTCGTGGGGAACCGAATCATGGACCTTCAGATGACACCCACGGTTAGAATATAAGTTTAAGAAATATTGCTGTAATTAGAATTTAACTATATAGAATAACGAACGAACGTATAAGAATCGCAAAACATAATTGGACACAACGCAGAATGTGTATTGTTGAATCGTACGTAACACTTGTACAAGATATTGGAATAGTAAAATAACTGCATAACAGAAGAAGACAAAGCATGTCAATGTAACAGGCAAGCCATACATCCTAGCTTCGTGTAACTGCTACACTCGTAAACCAGCTTTGAGCAACGTGGAGACACTGGGGGACAGCGTTCTTCTGAAGTAAAAGTTCCAATGGTAGTCCTGTGGAAGGAGATAACAGAAACAAGCGTGAGCTAAAGACCCAAAAAGATATGCACACGACTTACACAATCGAAAAGCAAAAGGGTGCCAACAGCACAGTGCGTTACATCAGTCATTTTCAACACAACCGCCACACTTCGAATGAGCTTGCGGATCTTTGTAATTCCATGATGATCTTGATTCCACGAGTTCAGATCTTTTGATAATCCGTTCTTCAAGTGTTTCGTGTGTTCAAGAATTAATGCCTTTTGCTTCAAAATTCAACGGGATTATCTAAAAAGGATTCATTAGAATCCGAAGCAACGGGGTTTCTGTTAACAGACGGACCTCTAGAACTGAACTCAACCTGGTCAATTTGTCCTCGATGGCAGATAAGGTCTTTCAAGTCAAGAGCATTAACCATGCGATTTCCATGAGAAGAAAGAACTATTCCATTGATAGGACGTGAATCGTTGTCTTTGAATAATGTAAAATCAGTCGTATTTGCACAGTCAAGATTTGTACACGAAGAACGAATTTTGAAAAGGATTGAGGGACTCTTTCCAGTTACCGAATGTGATGCATTTCTGTACTACATGAGAAAGGTATAGATGCCCCGATGCCCCCGATGTTACAGAAGCAATGGCAGACTCTAGCATGCATAGAAAATTTTCTACAGGTCCGTTGGGTTTTGGATGTCACGGAGCAGTAAACAAATACAGAAACCCAAGTCCTTTCATTGATTTTCCCCAAGAATTGACAAAAGACTGAATACCATCGTCGGTGACCAAAGCATCAGGTACACTCTCGCGACAGAATAGTTTTCTCAAAGCATGTCGTGTAAAGTCTGCAATCATTGATGAAATGAGAGAAACTTCAGGTCATCTAGGATGAGCATCAATAACCACTATGACAGTACTTCCTCGGGAAAAACCACAGTAGTCAGTATGAACTCTCTGAAGTGTTTCAAACGTAACAGGCCATGGAAGCCGTTGTGACTGCTTCGTATGAATTTTGTGTATACATTTGGTACAGTTTTTGGCAGTACGTTTAATATCTGTTTCTAATTCCGACCATCAACAAGATGAGCGTGCAAGCGACTCCATCTGATCAACTCCTAAATATCCGGAATGCAAGTCCGGAAGGATATCAGATCTTAGAGTCGGTGAAATTATTACACGATCATCAAAACACAGTAAACCATCCGGAGTAATAGACAAACTTTCACGTCGACAGTAAAATGCGGGAAATCTACACCGCTCCTGTTGTGTCCAGCCACGTCTTAAGACAGAGATAACAGAACCAAGTAATTTACGAGTATTGCACACAAGTACATCCCTTTTTACTGGTAGTGGTTGCACTAGTAAACAGACCGCGTCGTTAGAGTTTCAGCCAGGGGACGGAATTCTGGATAAGTAATCAACATGGGGAATTGTTTTAGCACTACAATGAATAACTGTGTGATTGTAGACACTCAGAGCAATGCTCCAGTGTTACGCCATGGTAGCAGATGACTTTGTCAGCGATTTGTTAGGATAATACAGAAAGTTTGAAGCTTCATGATTTGTTGCAATAGTGGATGACATTCCAAGGAGATATTTATGAAGTCTTTTAACAATCCAGTCTAATCCAAGGGCTTCGCGTTGGGTTTGAGAATGCCGATATTTGGCCTTCGACAGACGACGTGAAATGCATATAACAGGTCTACCACACTCTGATATTTTCCTTCTCCACTTAGATTATGCAATAGACTTATGGTTTTAGTGTAAGGCCATGGACGTTCGGACCGAGGGTCACCGTTCAGACGAACTGAGGTTGCGATATTGATTTATACGTGCTAATTATTTTAATTGCTTTTTTAGTTTTTTTTTCGAGCTTTTTTAAACCACATCGTGCATTTAACTTGTTATCATTGGAGTAAGGCAGACTTCGCATGAAAATATTGATCAGGCCATACTCCTCGGAACAACGGATAACAGGCATAGTGTAACATCCTTATCTTTTATGTGGGAAGAGTACAGCTCAACTGTGTAGAAATACTTGGATATCAAGACATCTTAAAGGACATCATCACTCGTATCAAACCGCTGTTGAGGTGATATCACTTTTTGTTGGAATCTTCATCACAACGGACGGTATTGAAGTGAAATCTAGTTACAACAATTTCACAAACGCTAGAAGTGATACACGTGATTTGAAGAGTACGATGATGCAACTGGGTTATCACGAGACGGCTTTCCAGAGGCATGATATCGTGAAAGTAGAAAATCACAGCCCACTAAGAAAGCATCAAGAAGAATTATGTACATCATTTCGAGCGTTGTGGCTGTAGCCAGTGCAAAGTGATAGTCTGAGGGTGACTGTTTCTATCTACACTAACGGAATGAAGACGAGCTGTAACTCAATGTATATACTTATATTCACAAATCTTCATCGTTACTAACCTTTTGTAGTTAATCGGATAGCAGGAATATTTTCCTGAGAGCATATTCTAACAAGTAATTATTGTTTTTATTTAATTCACTAATTCGCTCATCAATAACTGATATATTTGTCAAGAGCTAGTTTTTATATATTGTGAACCACACTGGCCATAACATTAGTACTATGATATCAAGCTATATGACTCAAACTCAGCACATGGACGAGCATACCCATGTTGTATTGGTGTGTAAATACCATCAGCTATCCTAAATGATCAGCCCATTAGTGAGAGCAGGTCAATGCAATAAGCTGTGTGTGGACAACCTGTAGATCAAAAGTCAGCCACACGGTTAGCAGGGTGTACCGGTTGATATGGATTATATTAAGCTGAACTGGTCGGCCACGGTTATACATCATACCAAACGATATGTTAAGTTGGCAAACGATCGCATAGTTCATTTATGTCAATTATATCACGGGGTTATTGAATGTTCACAGTTTTGGCTAACCACAATAATGGAGCAAAAAATTTGTAGCCTACTATTGGAGAGTTGGATAGCAAACTGATTTGGACGAGAATCCTTGCTGCTAACAAATCTGCTTTGTATTACCGTGATGCTGGGCATAACCCGTAGATTCTGTTGTCACAAGTCGTAACAGCAAAAATAACTCTGCCATGCCCATTGCATTATACTGGCTGTGTCCGTGACCGACTAAGTGAAAAATCGTCAAATCGATGACTCGTAACTACTGATGCTAGATCACCAGTTCTACTACCCCGCACATTAGAACTGACAAATTTACGTGTTGACTGCAGAAGGCAGGTTTCGGTGTGGGCTTAGCAAAGGTGTACAATTATTATTGTGGTTGTCAGTAATTGTTTGCTTTAGACACTGCAGCATTTACTTAGGAGCCCAATAGTAACTGCACGTTGCTTTGTTATATGATATAGAGTGAAAATCACCCACGACTGATCGCAGTTGTCGCATTCCCACAGACTTTCCACTCGGTTCCTTTCGAGAAGAAGCACTAGACTCGAGTTTCGCTCTCATTAGAGCTCGTCAGTAGTGCACATCCTCGCCACAGCCGGGACTGGAACTCCGGCCACGCTGTTCATGAGGCAACCATGTTTACCACTACGCCATTGACCGCACATTAGGCACGAACGAATTTTCATATGTGAACGTCCAATCACTGTCTGTTAACAGACTGTAACTGTGTCTCCTTTCGAGGCGATCGGGTAACCTGATCATTACTCACAAGCGAAAGTGGTTGAACGTTCACCTATGATAATTCGGTCGTGCCTAATGTGAGGTCAATGGCGCAGAGGTCACCACAATTGCCCTTATGAAAGCGCTGCAGGAGTTCTAGTCCCTGTCCGTGGCAAGGATATGCACTACTGACAAGCTCCAGTAAGAGCGGAACTCGGGTCTAGTGCTTCTTTTCGAAAGGGGCCGACTGGAAGTTCTATGGGAATGCGATAGCTACGATCAATTGTGGGTGATGTTCAATCCGTAAGATACTCATTATTAGAAGTGAAAAGGTGTTTTGGCGAACAGTCTGTTTTCAGTTATTCATCATCGGGCCAATTACATAACATTTTATATCATCATGGTTGTCAAGCAAGCAAAGTCAAAGGCAATTAGTCATGCAATTACATCACGCAGTTGTAAATTGGGGGGCAATTAGGTGACAAAATTGACCTCCGGTGATGTCGAGTCGGTAACGGGCGGCCATGGTAACCGTAGGGCTTGTACAAATTTCTTCTGAGCGCACAACTGTGGATTGCGCAACCGAATTCCGATCGCTTCCGCGGTGGCCGGAATACGAAATTTGACTCCTCTGGATTGACGACTGGGCAAGCGGTAAATGGGCTGGAAAGCTACTTCTGGTGAGACTTGGTGGCCTGAGTCAACAAGGTCGCTGAGTGTGGAAAACAAGAAGGTGTTTTCCCTGATGTTTGCTCCCTGTTCACGAATGTGCCACTCGTGGAAACCAATGACTACCTCTGTGGGTATATTCGTTCAGAAGGTTTAAATGTGGGCTTACCCGTGGACACGCTCAAGAAGCTGATATTAACATGTACACAGAATGTACAATTTCAAATTGATGGGAAAAGGTACCGTCAGAAGGACGGCGTTGCAATGGGGTCACCGTTAGGCCCACTGTTGGCAGAAATCTTCATGGCAATGCTAGAAAGGACTACGCTTCGTGGGTTTATTGACAATTGCACTTTCTACAAGAGGTACGTGGATGATATAATCTGTGTAGTTGACGAAACTGTGGATCTGAATAGCCTACTTGTTGAGGCGAACACAGCACACCCTAATCTCAACTTTACACTTGAGGCCGAGAAAGATGGACGAATATTCTTTTTGGATGTAGCATTGAATCGTCGTACAGATGGTTCAATTCAGAGAAGTATTCACAGGAAGGGGACTTGGAACGGCCAGTATACTCACTTTCTCAGTTACGTACTCTTGAAACAGAAGAGGAACCTCGTTCGCAGTTTAACCTACAGAGCTATGAGGATATGTACTGATGACACGATTGATGCAGAAATGGTGTTTCTACGGCGGATTTTCGCAGAGAACGTCTATCCTGTAAACTTCGTAGGTAGACATATGAAACTGACAGAACCGAAGATTATGCTCCCATCTGCGGAAAAGAATTTGGTTTATATGACGCTAGACTACAAAGGCGAGGCGTTGGCTGAACTGGTGACTCGCAGAATAAGTAACGCAATTGAAAAGACCTACAGCGCGGCACAACTGCGAATCTCGTTCAGATCCGACTCGGTAGTTCACGTACAACTCAAAGATACGTTGCCTAAATGTGTAACCTCATTTTGTGTTTACTCTTTCACATGCTCCTGTGGAGCAGGTTACGTCGGTCGCACAACCAGGCGTCTTTCTCAGAGGATACGTGAGCACCACCCCACATGGCTGACTAAGGGCCAGATGAAGTCGATTTCGAGTGCAATTCTCGCGTACCATGTTGACTCAGGCCACCAAGTCTCACCAGAAGTAGCTTTCCAGCCCATTTACCGCTTGCCCAGTCGTCAATCCAGAGGAGTCAAATTTCGTATTCCGGCCACCGCGGAAGCGATCGGAATTCGGTTGCGCAATCCACAGTTGTGCGCTCAGAAGAAATTTGTACAAGCCCTACGGTTACCATGGCCGCCCGTTACCGACTCGACATCACCGGAGGTCAATTTTGTCACCTAATTGCCCCCCAATTTACAACTGCGTGATGTAATTGCATGACTAATTGCCTTTGACTTTGCTTGCTTGACAACCATGATGATATAAAATGTTATGTAATTGGCCCGATGATGAATAACCGAAAACAGACTGTTCGCCAAAATACTCATTATTCGGTACATTTCTGTGAACCGAAGGCTTGGGCCCCATTTATAGAATCTAGTAGTCAAATAATATCTGACTTTACCGAACACAGTGGAATCCCCCAAACGTTTTCAGCTTGTCACCATTAAACTTCCTAAACGCAAATTCGTTATCCATTGCACATAAAGAGTAGAACCAAACCAAACAGATAATAAACCCATGACGGTGAAAATCAAACACATTATTTAACGGAAATCACTATACAGTAATTTGTCTGCACACAAGGTTACTGAATGTTGCTGAGTGTCAAGTAGAAGAAAGTTTATTAGACAGAAAAAATGTTAGGAAGCCCATTTTTAGCTTGTCACTTGATCATGTTGCTCACATAGTTCTCAGTGTCCCCACAACGTCCATCAGGAGCAAGATCGAACACTATAGGGAACATCACCTTGGTTGTAAAGTTGTAAACTTACCTTCTGTTGCAACGGATGAGGGCTTGTTTATGAGATGCAAAATCAATGGAAGCTGTGCTGTTAAAGCCGTTCATCTTTGAAATAGACGTCAGCAGAAATCTGAAATGAAATATTAAAACTGACAGACGCTATCCAAGTTTTTTGCACTTCATTTATTGTTAGACGTCGGCTTGAAGTACGCTGTGAGTTGGGCAAATTGGAATTCTCAACATTTTAACGCAATGATTACAAGCGGGTGGTTGAACGTACCAGTGTTCCATTCCGTCCGACAATACACCGAATAACCTACTTTGGGATAAACCGTGCAGATCCTCTTTGAATCAATTTCCTCTAACTGTGAAAGTGATGCCATTAATATCCTACATCTGTTAGTCTGTGTTCACGCAATAATCTACAGAAATTTAGAGGGTGACCGGAAAATTTGTGTGGCGGAATCATTAAAAGTGCCCAGTGTAGTTATGTTCAGGGGATTGAACCGTTATGAAACTAAGGGACATCATAAGCAAGGGGTTGGCAGACGAAGTCGATTACAGATCACATCACACGATGACAAGATACTTGCGAAGTTTTTACTATGGATTATCCGAAACGATTGTGAGTTTCTGCTCCAAACCTGAAGCAAATACCAAGCAGGCACAGTTTTGGTGTCTATGTGTCTCCGACAATATCTGTAACGGAATGCTCAAGACTGCGGACCTTTATATAACGTTGACGTCTTTCAAAGTGTTACACCAAGTACAACAATGCTAAACTCTCGAGTTTATGTGTAGCATGAAAAGAATATCTGCCGCAGAGATTCTTAACAAGGTTGGGCCAACTGATTAATTGAAACGCAACAACACGGGCTGTTTCTCCAGAAGAAAAGCAGACAGATTGTAGTTTCCCTCATTTTTTCTGTCTAACTGACGCTACTACTCTCTTAGTCAACACTTTACACACGGAAAAGAGCATTTTCCATCAGTTAACTGGATCGGACATGCCAACGAAAAAAGCACGACTCTATGCCGCAACCTGCAGCACTTATACCTGTGAGCTAGCTGAAACCAAATCATCACCTAGAGTAAGGGGATAATTTATCTTTGTTACTGCTTAGTTCTAAGTACCGGTCAGTCATGTGATCTGAGAAGAACACTGCCTATTCAACCAGTCAACATTTTGCTCAAGTGGGTATAATCCTATCGGGCTTAGTATGTTAACATTCGGAGATCAATATTTGGTTATCTGTTGGAAAGTAGAATGTGAAACGACGATGCACAAGTTCGCCATATAAATTCAACCGAAAGCATGTGCCTATAGAGGCTCGAAGGTGGGCAATTCAAAGATGATGCAGATAGTCCCGCAGCACTAAGCAGCAGTAATAAAATTCGTGCACCAGCTGCTCACCAGCCAACTGGACGGAGTGTGGTGCTGTTTTTGGGTCAGTTTGAACGTTACTAAATCATTACAAAAGCATTCACAGTTGTAATCGCTCGTCCCAAACGGGTGGATTTTTCAAATTTATAATGCGCTAGCAGAGTGGTATAGCCGTGTGAGGTAAAGTGGTCTCTTAACGAGAACACGGCTCAAACCAGGGCGGATGCATGCAAAATGCCTTGCTTACTCTTTGCCTAACCTCGTGCAATACTTGGAATATAGTGTTCAATCAGAGAATGAGGTGTCGGATACGACGATTTCGTTTGGAATCTCATCAACTGACTGATATTTAACAATAAGCGCTGAAAGGCGATTTCACTTATGAAAAAGTGCGCTACAATGAGTATGCGACCCCTTTCCTGACTCACTTCAGAAGTGGTTAGCGACGTTGCTGTATCGTCCGGCAGTGTCAGATGAGGACATATGATCCCTAACCCAATCTACTCACTTGTTTTATTCTGATTGCCTTTGTTTATCAATGTATTTACCCGATTGAGATTGTGCTCACTCTGGATTAAGTTGTCAGCGAGATGTAGATGTTCTAGTGCTGGACAGCCAATCCACAAGTTTGTTAGTTGTACAAGTATGATGCTTTATTGGTGAACGTCAGTGTTTTTTCTTCCGCCACTTCTTATTTGTCAACTGTCTTCCTTAAATCGGTACACTGTCCAATTAACCTTATTTTCCAATTATCATATTGACTGCAACGCATAAACCTTACTATGTTCACCTTCCTGTACGTTTTTTATTCAGACGAAGTGACAAACAGGGTACAGATTTGTTTATCAGTCGGTAAATAAAAATCGCTGGTATTCAGGCAGGATCACCTGTGTGAACCATGATGAGAAAATACTACAAATAACTAAACCTGCTGTAAGTGTATTGATAATATTGACCGCGTCAGGTCCACACAAAAAAGTGACGTCGACTGACATTGTAAATCAGTGCCTGACGACGTTTATCAACCTACCCAGGAAGTGTAATATTTAGATGAACGTTGTTCGCAGAATGATCTTAGCAACAGTGGACTACTCTAATCGATTTTCGCAAGCCGAACGCTGTTACCTATCGATAGTGATGGTAAGTAACACTTTCCATGAAGTTTCGAAAGCAGTATAGAAAGCTTGCAACCAAGGTCGAGAAGTATTTTACTTAACATAGTTGAAAAATGAAATAACACATACTGATGAACGTCCCTTAACGAACAGGATCACCGTGTCAATTAAATCATGCACCTAGCGATCATAGGCTACAAAACCAGTGTCATCATCGTTTACTGTCCCTCTGAATGGTCACAGCACACAACGGGGAAAACTACAACGAGCAACTGAACAATTAACTGATATTTACTGCTTGTCACAGGGTTACCACTGAGCATCACTCCCCACTGAGACCGTTTTACGCGTATAATTATACAACTGATTGCAACTTTAGCACTCGCTTAGACACTTTGGCTATTCCCGTTCAAACAGAAGCACCGGATGCAAGTCTAACTCCTGTCACAACTCGCCAGCAATAAATATTGTTGTGAAGAGAGGGGCCTGAACTCTGGTCGCGTTTCCATGAGGTGACTATGTTGAACACCGGTCCACTGACCTCACATTACGCATGACTGACTTATAACATCTGAACGCTGAACCGTATTTGTTCGTCATTAACACATCCCCAAACAATGACTCAACGCGGATCAGTATGGCAACACTCGAACGGAAATCCGACGTCTTCGATCCCGAAACACTTAACCGCAATGGGTCATGTGGCTGGCCCCGTCACTTCGCTCATGGTCCTATTGCGCAACAGCAAGTCTAGGCTGTTGACGTTCTCCGAGGCGCAGTTGATCGAGCGTCACGTCCCGGCCCTTATTGGTGAAATGTGTTGACGCAATCAATTTCGTTACCATGGCAGTGAACCCTGATTACTCTCATGTTGATGTTCGTTCATCTGATTGTTTAGTCGCTAAGCCCTTAACCTGTATAACTGAATGTTTTATGTAATCGATTGATGAGAACAAACAAAATGCTTGCACCTCGTAATGTATGTCTTCTTGCCGTCTTAATGAACTGGGTAAACGGAACCCAATGTTTCAGGTAGTACTGTTCATCGATATGGTAAACATCGCTCAGATAGTCCAAGGAATCTTCTTATATTAACCGCTTAGGAAGTCCTAATCTTGGAGGAATGAACTGCGGTTGACTGTACCGTTCCTGGGTTTGGCCCCGAGGCGGACGAGGAACCTTTGTAGTGCTTACAGGCAAACGTGGCTGAGGGTTTGCACACGATAAATAATCGTGTTTAATGTGAGGTCAGTGACGCTATGGTCATTATGCTTACCACACAAAAGCGTGGAGAGAGTTCAGGTCACCGCCGCGAGCTTGAACTACTCTACTGATGATTACTAAGGGAAGCAAAACTTAGGTCTGGCACTACCCTTCAAAGGGAGCTGGTTGGAAGCCTACGTGAATGGGAATGTAGCGATAAATCGTCAGTGCGAATCAATTTTACCAACCCAACTCAAGTACTATTTGCTAGTTCGTCGTTCCGTTCAACAGTAGGACAATCAATGGGTCGTTTTTGACCACTTTTTACTTGAAAATAATTTAAATTATTAATTCCTGAAAACGAAGACAGAAGTTTTCTTTAGCTATTCTCCTTAGATAAATTGGACCTTTTGAAGGTGATTATTATCTAGAATCAACAACAGTTAGCCTAAAATCCAACTGTTTTATACGAACGCCGTGATGACGAATAAAAGCGTGTGTGCGTTACACCGGTCGTGGCTGCCTTGCAACACATACCACACTTTGGCATAGATATGCACTGCTGTAAATTAATTCACCGCCCGTCCACAGGTTACACAGCATGTGATCGAGCTGAACGGTTCATGTGACTGAGTACACACACACCGACTACAGTCCTCAATTCGTCAGTTCAATCAATGCAATGACAGTTGATCAAACTGAACTAATGCGAACAACGTTGTAAAACCCTGATGACAGAAATGTTGACCAGGATCGATAGCACTTAGTTCTAAATTGGTAAGTAGATTATATTAGCCGATTCATTTCATCATGCACGTTCGGCAAAATTTCCAAATGAGAAGGAGGAACTAATATGTTAGGCAACTACACGGGATCAGCAGAGGCACTGCAACTGCCGGTCTTAAGATGAGGTTTGTTCAATTTATCAACTGTGCGTGTAATGCATAATTGTCTCCTGACAACAAATATATTTTTTTAAACTAGAAGGAAACATTTAAGGTATTCTTAGTTTATGGTCTCCATACAACAACTGGCGATATTTATTAATTTGAAGGTTACTAGTGGGGAAAAGAGTTAAACATATGAAAAATCCGACATGCCAGTTTTGTGGCATCAAAAGTCTATTTTGTATGAGTGTACTGCAAAATGGCACTGCACATCAACATTTGCCGAAAAGGTTTCAAAACTGACTAAGTTACAGAACTAAGCCTTCCTAAAGACACCATTCAGTTACATCCACACCGGAATTCATTTGGGCGGTTTAGGCATCCCAAGTTTGTCTATCACTATTCCAATCTCGCGCAAATATCGAGTGGAGAGACTTCTCTCCAGCCAGTGTCCAATTCTGCGAAATGTGGTCAAAGATTATTCCTTTGACCCTATCTTGAGGGAAGTGAACGTCCCCATACACGTTCAGGGTGTAGTAGCGACATACAAAGAGGAAGTCCACACGGCGTGGGTAAACTTTATCATTCGCTAGACGGCCGTGATCACGCTTTCCACTCACTAATCGTTGGCTATTTAACCCAGATCGCATCTTCCCCAGAATCTTTATTCATGGCATCCAGCTCAGATGTAGTCTCTAGCGGTTTCAAGCTCGAAATTCACAAGGTGACAGAAGTAATCACTCAGTTCTCTGCCGTGGCAAGTGCGGTCAACCAGAAAGACCTGTTCACATTCTCCAATCATGCTGGATCACCCATGACGTACGTTGTGCTCGACACAACCATGTGGCCAAAGGCCCGGTGAAACGACTACGCAAGCTGGGCTATACAGTCTTCGAGGAGTTGCGAGTACCAACGGTGAGCTCGTTCATCAAACCCGATGTGATTGTGGCTCGTGAAGGCGCTGTTGTGTTGCTTGATGTCAGTATAGTGGATGAATAACAAAGCCAACTTGTCTGGACAAACAAGGTCACGAAGTACAGAACCGACTCTCATAATGTCGCTATTCAATCCCTCCTCCATACTATGGACCGTGGTGTAAACTCTTTTCGCCGTATCATATCTCACTATTCAGGTGGCACTATTATTCGATTGGGACTAACCCCCTACACAATCATCGATTTATGTCTACTGACTGTTCTAGATTCCATAAACGCCTACGACACATTTATCCGGAGAACCTGGCGTTAACTGTTGTCACCTCTCTGACAGTTGTCTCACTATGAAGGACATTCTTCAGTCCCGATGCATGAGCTCCAACTATGATTGCATTCCTGTCCCCTGAACAGCTTTTGACTTCGTGAGAATCACCGTTTATCTTATTTTCCTACTTGAATTATTTTTGTGTGTAATATTTTTCCCTCGCTGAAATCCGTTTGTTATATACTGCACAAATAACCTTTCATTTGATGACTGGCCCACTAACGCTTGTTACCTCTGTGAGAGGACTCGTCAATTGTGCAATGTTGCTAACTATGCAGTGTTTCACATTTGACAGACAGCTTGTTTTCACATTCACCTTTTTTCACACATCTGTTGCTTGATTTTGCTGTCACCGTTTGTTCTTTCCTTGAACGAAGATGTGTATATTGTTTTTCAAAATGAACGATATGAATAATCTCTCATCTTTTCTTGTTTTAGAATATGCGTCTAATAAAGTAGAGAAGAAGACGTCCAAACTCCGAATGTTAACTAAAATTAAACGTTGTAACATGCTTATGACCAGTTAAAAATTAGTATTCCAAGAAACTTAGTAGGTATGCGGTAATTTCGTTTACTGCTATTGCAAAGCCTCTGATTCTTGAACTTCTTCGAAACAAATGAAGATGTCACATATCTGGAAGCATTTAAGGCGGGCAAGACGTTGGTTACCATAAGGTTATGAATGTGCTGGGTCATAGGTTCGATGTGTAACAACATATACAGCTGATCCATTGAGTTCCTGTTATTAACAAGTTGAAGTTACATGAAGTCTGTGCGGAAATCAACTCGACCAAATCGACCACATCGGATTGTTGAAGTGGGTTTCTTTTTACAGAAGTGATCTCGATCGATGGTCCTTGATTGTGTTTTAAAAGTCGGTCCAGTCGACTAGCATTTCCGACTACTCTGGTCGTTTCAAGATCGGTAGCCATCTGCCAGAGAGCTCAGATCCATGCATTTCATTTACGATGTATTTGACCTTGGTAATTTCAGTGGTTCCTGCAACTAAGCAGTCTGAACAGTTTCCAAGTACTACGAACCAATTGAGTTCAGTTGAATAATCTGCATCCAGCCCGTGACATCCATTTTTGAAATCCATGATCACACGATGAAAATCGATTTGATTTCAAGATGACTCCATGATCTCCCTACAATATTCGTTCTTTTTAGTTTTATGTTCACGTGCGGTCTATTCAGTATAATCTAGGCTGAATGTTACATGTATTTGGTGTGCAGATAAGGCATATTTTTGATACTCCGAAACTGAACGCATTGTCATGTCTTTCGGGAAAGTAGCAGTAATATTCATTTTAACCTAGACTTTGTGAATCATTTCTAACAACCATTTCTTTTGTGTACGGTTGATGTTATGGTAGGCACGCTTGTGTCTGACTATCAGGAGACTTCTAGCTGTAACGTTTTCTCATTAATGCACAGCGGTGATTCCATTTTCAATGTTCTTTCTAATCACAATCAGCTGACAGTTGAGAATGAAGCAAACGAGCAGTTGACCGATACATAGAAAAACAGTTACCAGTAGGTTACTGAGGCTTGCTTAATCTTTGTTAGAGAAACTAAGGTGGAAATAAAATAACTGTCAAATTCTCTTAAGTACAAAACTGGGGTCTACTATGAGTGATAAACATAGATCCAGGAAACTTGAACAGTTTTACGTAGGTGAACGATGCAGTCACCTTTGCTCTGTGGTTGTTAAAAACTAGGTGTTTGGAGATCGAACAAACCGAGCTTCGGTTGACTGCTGCATAGTTACTGACTGACGATGGCAGCTATTTCAGCAGACGACCAATCAGAAGGTAACTGAATACACCTTCTTTTTTGAATAGACCTAAGCGTTGAATTTTTTACTTGCTAACCTCTGATCACCAACGTCGGCACACAACTTTAATGTTTTGTGAAACTTTGATCTTGTGCCTGCCGTAATTCGTTCTGAGTGAACAGGATTGTGACTGTGACTACGCTTCTCCACAGAAGCGCAGTTTGAACATGTAGACCAGGGATATCAGAAATGGTAGCTGACCACCGTTTATTTCCAGTTTCGTAGTCCATCTGTTCGTGTTGATAGACGATAGTTGGACATTTTAACAAAGGCTCCTGCTGTGATCACAGCTGTGGTCGCACATCCTATGATAGTAAGCCCCACCATTGCACACCTGACCTAGCGCCTGTTAACCTTAGGCTTGCACAGTAACTCCCGCCTCGTTTGCTTTAAATACTCTCAGATTAGTTGTTCGCTGGATTTGAATAACAGTTTGGATCGGAAGTTAAACGTTTCTAACAGACAATTACTGGTTGCTTACACATCCACTCTATAATCAAAGTTGGATTTGTGTATGCGAACAAACGTGTTTCCACCGATAACTAAAAAAAATCACTTCACGGTGTCTACTAACCTGCAATAACTCACAATTCCACAGTACTTTCTGTAACTGTTGCGTAAAAAATTCGTTATCAAGTCCTTGAATAATGTCACTTAGGCTAAACATCCCATTGTTTCACCTAAGTTACTGGGTAGAGCATGTTATCGTAGAAGGAGTGTGAACAGCAGAAGCTCTAAAACCTTCCGAGCAATTCGCCGGATGACACGAAAAGGGTGAATTATTGAATCGGTGTGGTAGATTGTTTACTTGAAGTTTCGACTTTTTATAATAAGTCTTAGTGTATCAGCTTATCAGTCACTTCAAATGATCTCTCCACGCTTGCAGCTGGTCTTCGACTCAACAGTTACGGCCGTAGTGTCTATAGAACGGTTCTTTTATTCTCTAAAGACAAAAATTAAACTCTCACAATGTTTGTATGAGATCGGAGTGATTAATTAAGTAAATCTGTTAGTTTGATCACAGTAAAACCGTTTGACATGATCTTGGATGCGCTCAATAACGAGAAAATTCTTCCGTTTTGATACTGCACAGGAAGAATATGTTTGAAACTCTTTTCGACATGGAAATGGTGAAAGTCATTACACATCTGTCCTTTGTACAATAATTTCAGCGTGATATTGTCGCTTGCATTCCAGCCACATTGGAATACTACTGCATTTTATCAGGTGTATGTTGAACAAAGTGGTGGCCTCATTTGTTAGAATGCTCTGACTACCATCGCTTTGCGTTCCATTCCAGATAGCGATGTGTAAACGAAAAATAAAGCAACTTTAGTAGGAAAAGACATTTATCGGAAAATTCGCACTTATCCTATTCCAGTAGTTAAACAACAACTCTGAGTAGTGTTCAGAATGCCAGTGGGTGTGGTTGTGCAATCTAGTAGGAGAAAGTCCTCAGAAAAATTATCATGACAGTCAATCGTCATGCTTGGTTAAGTTCTGCTGAATTTTTACTGGTTGTCCTTGTTTCTAACTGCCTATCAAATTTGCATTCACTCACACTAAAACTATTGATATTTGAGAGAGAGATTGGTTTATTGGAACATCCACAAATGAAGAAATAATTCCCTTTAGGTATACTGGTAACAGATGAGGATATTTGGGACCCTATTTACCTTCTGTTGGCCAAATGTCTGTCAGATGTATGGAAGTCTATGAGATAGAACCGGTTCAAGTCAAATTCAACGGAAGATGTTTTCTGTTTATTCTCCAGCCTAATTTTCTAAAATCTCAACCAAGGAAACTGTGGAACACCAATGTGTTAATATCGAGCGCAATAGCACGGAAACATATTCATTAACAGGTGAATCTAATCAGTTGATTAGCTGTGAATTCATGACGTAAACTGACATCAATAAGGAAGGTAAATTACAAACGTTTGATGTCACAACCAGTTCCCATTGAGGTCAGTATTTTCAGAAATGTTTTTGGCCGTAGACAGTTGAAATCTTCATTTGTCCAATGCA
>JTDE01003116.1:24165-57459 GCA_014338405.1 Paragonimus skrjabini miyazakii | reverse complement strand
ACGTACAACATCTTATTTTCCATAATATGGTGGACACAGTTGATGTGTTGATTAACTGCACTTCCGTTCACCAGCACATAAAACTTACATTGGGTACCGAAACAGACACCCAGTTGGGCGTAAGAGTGCGTTGTTGTACGAATAGATTTGTTAGGCTAACGGTTCATGGAACCGCTACTTGTAACGGTCAATGTATTCAGTTCAGCTGTGCCGTACCGCTGAGTCCTAAAATGTTTATCAATTGTTTGGTTGCCCCGGCTGTAAGAACAGACGGAAGACGACAAACTTCGATGACCGGACATTCACGTGCGCAAAATGGTTACACAGAGAAATCTACAGTTAAATCTAGGTTACATGGGGATAAAGTGGACATATTGCAGGCTGAAGAAAGGAAAGTTGTGTTCGTAATTTTGAAACGTAGTTCATTAAGTTATACTGTGATTAGAAGGCATCCAGCAGCAGTTGACCTGGGATTTTTTCTACCACGAATTAGCATGCTGACATCATCTCCAGCGCAGTTTTCCATTCACTCGCAAAACAGAAAATGAGCCTCCTTCTACAACTCTCTCCTGGGTGTACACCCTCACATTTCCTTGTGGAGCTAGTTATGAAAGTCATACGACTAGCTGTTTATGTGAAGTGTTTTGTAAGCATCATACAGCTAGGTTCAGTAGTAGAATACTGAAGTAACTCAACAGCGACATACTAGCACACCTAATCTTTTAAAACCAGCGTCTGAGTGTGATTTTCATACTTCATTTAATCTACGAAACGAAGATCACCCACTAACCGAAGGCGAAATGTCGATTTTTGGCCATAGTTAAAGCCAGTGGAACACGCCAGTAAAACACACTTAAAATCGTTTCGTTAAGGCATTGTACACCGCCTCGATCGAACTCACTTTGTGAATAAACCACGGTATATTGTTCGAATGGCATCGTGATTGTTACTTAACTTTGGTTTGTCCAGCTTACAAGATACACTCTCTTTTACTGCATCATTTAACCACCGATTATCTTGTAAAATTGCTATATGAAAAGTATAATTATCGGGATGACAAACAACTGAAAATGAGACTGTTTGCCACATTGCATTTGATGTGACAACTCCAAGACTTTTTACTTCGTTAGTTTTTTAGCTTGTATACCCACATTCATCTCATTGTTGACAGAACAGAAACTGTATGATATGCTGACTAAAAGGAGTCAACTGTGTCGCTAGACAAACAGGTATGAATAAACCTGTCGACAGATCTGCAATAAAAACACGTTGAAATTTAAATCATCATCACTATAAGCGTTACTGATTGACTTTCGTCAATGGTTTATCGTCTTTCTTGCAGTCACGTGGAAGTGAATATGAACCTTGATGTGAACATAATAAGAAGAGTGAGAAGAAAGTAACGTCATAAAAATCTTCGTATCTAGATCCAAACAGTGCCTATAGCCAGTGCCTACAATATGTAAGTAGGATGCACAAACGATCAGTAGTAATTAACCTTGAGAAAAACGTCTCCATTAGGCTAGTTACAACACAATAAATATGAAAACAATAACCGGAGTGAGTCAGAAAAATGGTCAATAGAGGTTATGGACAGCGTGCTTGTTATCAGTTTCACAATCACTGTTTCAAAGAGTACGTAAACATCATCCTACGTGGTTGAATAGTGATGTAATTAAAACGGTTTAAAGCGCGATTGTTGCTCATTTGACTGGCTCTAAACACTCTGCCAGTAAGAAGGACGCTTATCAGATTGTTAATCGAATGCCAAGGAATAGGTCAAAAATGGCAAGGCTCTGAATTTTGACCGCCACCGAGGCCATTAATATCCGATTACGCAACCCTGACCTCTGTGCTCAGAAGAAGTACGTTCGGACACTTGATCTCTCCTGACCCACAATCAATGTAGCTCAAGATTTGAAACAGTGTTTGCGTAACTGATAACAAACACGCTGTCGATAACCTCTATGGCCGTTTTTCTGACTTACCCCAGTTGCTGTTTTCATATTCATTGTGTTGTGATAAGCCTGATGATCAAACACAGAAAACAAGTCTTATTCGCTACTTTGTCATTCTTATGACTTCATTGGTTATTTTCGAATGAAAAACATCGCCAATTACATATTATCGTTTATTTTGAAGAGAAGTGTACATATCTTAGTTAAAGGAATGAACAAACAGTGACACCAAAATCAAGCAACAGATGTGTGAAAAAAGGTGAATGTGAAAGCAAGCTGTCTGTCAAATGTGAAACACTGCATAGTTAGCAACATTGCACAATTGACGAGTCCTCTCACAGAGGTAACAAGCGTTAATGGGCCAGTCGTCAAATGAAAGGTCATTTGTGCAGTATATAACAAACGGATTTCAGAAAGGGAAAAATATTACACACAAAAATAATTAAAGGAGGAAAATAAGATAAACGGTGATTCTCACGAAGTCAAAAGCTGTCCAGGGGACGGGGATGCAATCATAGTCGAAGCTCATGCATCGGGACTGAAGAATGTCCTTCATAGTGAGACAACTGTCAGAGAGGTGACAACAGTTAACGCCAGGTTCTCTGGATAAATGTGTCGTAGGCGTTTATGGAATCTAGAACAGTCAGTAGACATAAATCGATGATTGTGTAGGAGGTTAGTCCCAATCGAATAATAGTGCTGCCTGAATAGTGAGATATGATACGGCGAAAAGAGATGATCACAGATGAATGAGAAACAGAGTTTACATCGCAGTCCATAGTATGAGGGACCGATTGAATGGCGACATTATGAGAGTCGGTTCTGTACTTCGTGACCTTGTTTGTCCAGACAAGTTGGCTTTGTTATTCATCCACTATACTGACATCAAGCAACACAGCAACGCCGTCAGTTTAATGCTCACTAGCTTATCCAACGCCTCGATACAATCTATGGTGATATTGGTCTATTGCGTTCGGTTTGACACTGTGCTAGTTGACACGCACCTTGAAACCGTAACAGTTTCTCGGATGCATATTTTAGTCCGACAGTGTAATGCACGTTCTGAAGTACTTGACAAAACGTAATTCATCTGTGCAATATGTCAAACAGAATAACATTATAGTTGACATAGTAAAGGCCTGTAAACGTTTTACGCCGGCACTCTGTGAATGACATAAACGGCCAATGTTTGCCCATCTTTGAAAAGAATGAAATGATGGGATAATGTTTAATATTTTTGTGAATTTTTATTGGATGACAGACTTTATATTTTTCAGCACAGATCCTTTACCACAATTTGAAACCCATTTATATTGCATGTTTACATCAGTTTTCACAAACTGACAGATTTTCGTCTACATCAGTAAAGAGAAAAGCTATAGTGCGTATAAGTAATGGGGTATTACAAAAGTACAATTTACCGTTACACAATTAAGGTACGGGAGAACTGGCTTGTCCCCATTTGTAACTACCCAAAGGAGGTTGTGCAATAGATTACATTCAGAACGATATACGACCTTCGGTTGTTTCGAAAACTTTTGTCTAAATTTTATTCATGATATTGTTCAGGCTTTAAAGAAATCTTTTGTTTACAGCATTCTTGTCTGTTGTATGAACTTATCCATTTAATTTCTTAGTTTCAGGGTAGTGCACTGCAGCTGACACGCCTGACTAAAAAACATTAGTAATGAAACATCATAATAACACGAAGGCTTTGCAGATAGTCAGGATATTTTGTCAACAAGATGACACACTAATTGCGATCCATTTCCTCAAGTCATATACATGCTGTTATTATCTTTTCGGAATATCACATACTCACCAGGTAGTAATAGGGACAGAAAATTGAAAGCAGTTGATACTCACTTTTACAGAGAATGTTAACACTCCTAATTAGTGACTTTCTCATACTAAGTGAACGGTTCATAAACTTCAAAAAGCACCAGTTCATAGATAAATTAGACAAACGCGGAGGTCCACATGGGGTTAGACTTTCTGAATCCGGTAGGATGGATACCCACAGATGCAAAGACAGTCAGTCAGGTGTATACGGTTTTCACTTTGTCAGCATCTTATTGGAAAGCGAAATATACAGACATATTCAGTTCGTCCGCGATTTATTGACACGTGACGCTGGCACATTTACTCACGAAACAGTTAATCAATTCAACAGCTGAAAATATCTAATGTGTTGCACAAATCAAATTAGTTTTTGTTTTTCATTCTGAGACTGGGCAGTTTGGCTGATACCGTACCAGTGTTCAAGGACTTTATTCAAGGAATACCGTCGGTCGTGCTGTTTTGCTGATCTACTAAAATTCGGTAACATTATGGAGCAGCTTGTTCATGTCATCCTGTGCTTGGCTAGAATCTTTTGCCTTTGCTTATCCTTATGTAAGCTTGACACAAATGCTTTTGGCTTTGGAGAGGTGAAACTGCAACAGCGCCAGTAGATCAACATGTCAGTTTGAGGATTGATTCGACTAACATACGAGGTCAAGGCAACTGACACGTAATCTGAACAACCAGTCTGAAATGCACGCTCTGAACTATTCCAACAACCAGGCTACTCGGTTGTGAAACGTTTCGAGGCACCAATTGCACCAGTAAACATCACTCAATTTTGGCCACACATTCGGTTCGTCCATGGGACAGGTGGTTAAATGTTACGCAACGAAGTATGAAGATATAGGACATTGCCTAGTTATTGTAATTAGCTGGAGTGTAAGCATTATCAGCAACGCAACCGGACAGCCTGAGTGCTTATCCATTGAGCACAAAATACTGGCCATTGTTAGCTGACCTAAAACGTGAACCATATTGTCGTTAGCAGACAGCTAAGATGGTGGTGAAGCGGGTATGAGCTCAGGGCATGCTCACAGAAAGAATTTAAAGCAACGTCTGCTCATCTTGTGTTTATAGTGTACACACACATCGGAGTGTATGTGCACTACTACTCATCAGTATTCAAGGGTTTGATAAAAAGCCCATTTTCATACGATTGCCATACAAAGTAGATACCTTGGCCGAATCACTGACACATCGGCTCACAAGTTTTCGTAACAGAACGTTCAATGTAGCTAGGTCTATTAGTTCATTTACCAGTTCTCTGCTGACTATTCTAAATCTGAAGGATGTTACGCCGGTCGGTTATATTACGGTCTATGCATATTTGGTTAAAAAATTGCACACATGACGAGACAATGTTGCAGCATAAATTGAGAATACTAATGGAAAGGGGCTGCACACTTGGATTACCAGCACCAACAGTGAATTGCAGTGACGTATGACCTTCAAGGCATATCGATTTTTTTGACGCACTGCAAACGACCGTGTTCATCGTGCTGGTTGTTATTAAAAAAAATATAAAAATCACGTTACAAATAATTATGTCGATCTTTGAAAAAATCCTCAGGGTGTGCCTGACACATACATACAAAAACGACAGAGTTGGGTCGCAATCCTGACACGTAGATTTTTACTAACGGAATGCCGAAAATGTTCAGTATGTGGCTTGCACTATGTTGTGCACGTAGCCGATTGGGTTTGGTATCATTCTAAGAACCCTTCTGCTGTTAGCTGCACGATGAACAAACAGATAAACCTATCTGAAGCTCACCTTTTGTTCATTAACAAACTGGTAAAAATGCGATTCCATTAACAATGTGTTTGATGGAATTAGTTGGCTGCGTTGTTGTATCGGAGAACTGATGAGAGAAACTGAGATTATCAGAGATTCAGCAGGAAACAAAATGACTTCATATGCCCGAAAACAGATATTTACATTTGATACAGAAAGCCCCTCGAATTACAAAGAAGAAACCGCTCGACTGACCACAAGATTCGCATCCTATTATCTTCACTGGACGTCGTCTACGTAAAGAAACTGCAATTGTAACCATTCTAACCGAACCAGCTTTTCATTACAGTTTAATGGTCTAGTTAAGAAAATGAGCCGGCTGAAGAAGTGTAGATCCAAATTTAGCAGTCACACACGCAGTATAACTAACAATAGTGTCTATAGGCAATGTAGGCGCTGATGGCAGATACCAGCAACAGTCTTCATAGACACTGACGGGCGTTGTGGTGAAACGTGGCCCAACTTCAGTCTGAATCATGACGTCGAACCAAAAATGAGCTTAACATAACACAGACCGATACATATTTAGTACAGCCTTGTGAATGAAACGATTACCAGGGGTTCTACCAAGATAAATCTTATTTTCGGTTAGATATGAATCAGTAGCAGGATCAGCACGTCTACATGAGGCAGTCACTCTACTAACTGACACACCAGAAATTCAGAAATTTTACATTTGGAGTCAGTTACCCACCCAAACCAGCGAGCTATCTGAAATACACTAGATGGTTCGAACGACTGGTTGTTCAATCTGGTTTTTTCGACTAGTCTACGCTAAAATGCACCAACACCTCTGTTTAACCTTGAAACTATAGTGTTGGTAAGTAGTAGGGGAGATTTATTAACTTAAAGTGGATCCAACTTGGAAGAAGTTTGGCTTTCGGCTGAATTCAAATCAGGGGCGGAAGCAACATATACAGCAAAATATAGCTGCAATTGGGCATGCTGGTTCCGTTGCTAATTCGAATTCAGTCGGAGCCAAAAATTTTCCCAGTTGGGTCTTCTCTGAAATGACAAATGAGCTGCACTATTTAAGGAATAAAACACTGCCGTAAAATGTCAACTTGCAGAAAATATATTTTGAAATGTCCTTGATGTGGTGTGTGATTTTCTGCGACCGGTTACAGAACGTGCCACGTTTTAACGAAAGGTTACACCAGAACGCTTTAGGAAAGTCCAATGAGCGTCAAGCGTGCAAGATTGATGCAAACATACACAGACACACTCGTACCGTTCTGTTGGAACAAGTGTATACGGTTTCGCAGAAATCTCAGGGCTGAACAACTCTGAATACAAAGGATAGCGGTGAAAAGCTGAGTAATCTGCCCACAATAATTATAAGATGAACCGAATTACATTGATGGGTCGACGAGAGTGAAGTGGTAGGACTGGCACGCACGCAACGTGCACACAATTAATAATCCGACAATATTCAGCACAACATTCCCTAAGTAACCAAAGGTCGCCGAAGAGTGTCCATCCGACGACTCTTCTGAATAATGATCATAATCAAGGTCAACTCGTTTTCACTTTGTATAACTACCCTCAGCCTTTTGTGACGTTGTCCACCGTCATTCGGCCATACGGTGCTTAACAGAAGGAATAGACCGGCTTATGTAGCTCTCAGTTTGTCTGTCCTACTGACCGACCGTCACACAACATCTAAAACCCTTATTCTGAAAATCATCAAGGGGCATATACGTTGCAACACCACCTCGAACACAAACACAATTACACATTACAATAACCTCTGGACGCCAAGATTGCCAATGTAAAGTTGATGTATGGAGAACATCACTTCCATTCACGGTGTACTCCGATGTTGCTTGTTGAATTTGTCCCAGTTACTTCATAACCTAACTATCTTTCTCCGCCTAGCTATTAACCAGTAGTATAGTGTGATCGTTTATCCTCACTACACCTGGCCAACTGGTCGGGCTGCTTGTGACTAAAGTTTCACTCAATCTCCCAGACGGTAGGACATGTGAAAGTCGTTATGCGCGAGCAATATAACAATAAATGAGCAAAGTGTCTGTATCATGAATGTGGACAACAATAAAAGACATGGTTACAAGTTGACTAGATAGTATACCTTTGTAATTGGTTACTCATACACTAATCGAAGTTTTAACTACAACCTACCGTTGGGTTATCGTCTACTATTTTACTGTTTTCAAAATCCCCCACGGCCACGTATTATCTTCATTTATTGGACTTCGTTTGGGCCAACCATGTTTGTCTGTTTCAAGTATGCTTCCGTTGAGCATTGAGAGTTGTTTCCAGAAGTAGTCCGTGCCAACTGAAGAGTGCATCACGACGACTGGATCATCCTTTTCCTGTAGGAAAGCATAGAAGAACAGAGTAACTTGAGATGTTTAATTTTTAGTCGGTTACTGAAAGCCAGCCGTTTTCGGCTTCGCTAAATCCAGCATCCATTTAACTTGTACTCGATAGTAACCTACTCGAGAATATTCGGACAAAGTCATCTCGTTTTTTCCAATGTCTTCAACTCTCCTTTTTACTCTGATACCTGTTGTGTCCTCGGACACATAGTGGGTGTTTACTGTCTAGGCGTATTCGTATGCATGTATGTATGTGCGTGAGTGTAATCATAAGCGGTGCAGCGCAAGTCAATTGGGACAATGGTTTGAAGCGCAGGCGTCCTTCGGCTTCGGTCACTGTGACAGGCTAATCCGTTTCGGATGCCGCCAATCATGTATGTGCTGCAGACTTTGATGATCAAAAACTTAGATACCAGGATAGCACCTACATAAGTCTTTGGCATTGTAGTATTAATTTCAGGTCTTGAGAAGTGTTGGCCTTGAACCGGACGGTCTGGGGGAATACAATCCGGACGGACGTCGGAAAGTTCAATGGGTGACACGCGGCCCTGAACTGAAGGAACCCTAGGTGCCATTAGTCGTGGTGGAATTACTGTATGGAGTTGCTATGAATGCGCCCACAAATGCGTTGGTCATCTCCTATTAGTAAGTCATCGACGTACTCAGAGTATACCGTTGGCAACGAGACGATGAGTTTGTAGCGTTCAAGTAGGTTGTCAGTCATGCCTACTTATTCGTTTATAATAGCCAATGACCGCCGTCAACTGGTAAATCACCTGGTGTCCTTTTCAGAAGTCTGAGACACGTTGGCTCTTTACTCATTCTGTAGTTAATCTTTGCAGCCTGCCTTGTACAATTTTCTATCGAGCATTAAAGTCTTGTCTTTTTCCTTCCTCCTGCCTGAAGTGCATTAATATGTATTCTTATAATGAAAAACTCGCGTTATGTTTTCGATAAGTTTCATACCCGTTTAGATGTCACCATCGCAGTTTGTCTAACGCTTTGCTGGTTAGCCAGCATTAGTAGACTGGACACAAAAGACTCCACTCACAAGCTTTTTGGTCTTGTTCCTTCGGGTTTACACTAGATACCTGATGTATGAGTGAAACTACAAGTGGTGCAACACAATCCACTTCGGCCACTGTGACAGGCTAGTTCGAAACAGATCTTGCCAACCGTATGTACGCTGTCCACCCGGGCAATGACTGACTGCTCGCCCTACCGCAACTGCCTTTATGCTTCGTTTCTCACTGATCAACCAACTGGTCACTTAGTGAAGACGTTCAATTCGTATGCTGACTCATGCTCTTACTTTAACGTTGCATTTACGCTTGCATATGATAGCCTATGATGCTTAGTTTACTTGTTGAAATACACCAGCTACTGACCAAATACAACAGCATGAATCCTATAATCTTTCATTTGCAACTTGTTCTTGACTATCCACGAATGCTAAAAATATAGTAATCATACACGCTTATTGCTACACTTATTCCAGCGTCAGCTCGTTATGAAGCGGATGTATCAATTTTAGGTTATTGGAATAGTTCGTTTCTGTTTCTTTATAACTAGGATTGAAAAGAAAGTCATTGTAGGCTTTAAATATGCAGACAGATTTAATGATAACTGACTAGAGAAAATCCTTCCAAAATTGGCTATTCTATTGTGGCAGTTACAAAATTAACGTAGTAAGAATGTAACAAATAAAAGTATACGTGTGCCATCTTACCTATCAAACAATGGCGTCTGGCGGGGGATGTTATTAATTAAAATCGACACACACGTTTATGCAATTCAACGTCACCGGTTGACTATCGGTTGGATCAAGACATTGAAGCCTACTAGATTTAAATGAGGACAGAAACATAACTTTTATGCTACGAAAGCAAACAAGCGGATCGCCTGTGCAGAATTAATACTGTTAGTTTTTCAGTGTGCTTTTCCATACGATAAACTGAAACAAACTATGAAGTAATCATATGGTTATGTATGTTCACTGTAGTACTTAGAAATCTGTACCGACCTGCACAAAATTGGGTTTCTAAAGCGCAATAGCTTTCTGTTCAATGTAAAACAAGCTTCAGTATCTGTTCTACAGTACTGCAGATTGCATAGGAGACCCGCATTAGTGAGAAAAGGTATTTTCATGTTAATGAACCACGTATAATACGGGAGCACACACGTCTTTAACTGCTAACGTCCACTATTGTAGAGCCAGCATAGTTGATACTGGGCTTCATGAAATCGTTCCTTGTCAGCCTCAACTCTGTGTGTATACACTTTTCAATAAGCTGTTTGTTTTCTCTTGAAACCAAAGTTCTGTGATTGGTATCGTAACTTTGAAAGCTGTGAGAATCCAGTCATACATCGTAAAAATGACAAAATGATTTACTAACTAACCATTATATTGTTTACAGTTTGAGTGCGCACATACACGTACATTAAATAAATGGAACGTGGTTGTGTGAGACAACAATTCTGCTTGCAGATATCTATCACATGCAACATGATCATATCACTCAATCAAACACTCATTGATAAATGTCTGGGAAAATAAATGTCCCACGGAGATATATTCAGACTATCAATTCGTTCTGAGGGTCTGTGATATCCGTAACGATCAGTCTAATGGAGGCATAAAAACGTAAACAGCAACAACGACTTCTTATTTTGGATATAGTGGAAATACAATTATGGCAACTTGTTTATCTGAAAATCTGTTTGGAAATTGGCTTAATATATCTGTTTACAACACACTGAGAAGCAGATAACTATCACCTACTATCAACAGTTTCAGTATCTATAATAAATCTCATCAGATACGCAGTGGCTGAAAAAACACTTGGCTACTGGCTCAGAGTTTTGATTTATAGAAACATAGTGCTCAGGGGATACCTTGAGTGTTTGAACTCAATGCATTCGTCTTAGGTTAGCCATATCATCAGGTTTTGAGAATGCACAAGAATTATGTGACCGCATACGTTTTTCACAAAAAGATGCAGGATCACACATTACTCACTTAATACAAAATTATTTAAATCAATTATTCAACATGGTCACCAAGTTCTTCACTACATGAACCGCTTGATTTTTTTCTGAGAGCTAACTCAAATACCGAACATAAGCTAGGAAAAGAATATTTGTGAAACGATTTGAAAAATGACATTGCTAGATGACTGTTGTAACTGGTTGCCTACAGCCGAATGTTCCTGATGAGGTACAGGCGTCAGGCGATTTTCTGCACGAATTGAACCTCTCCCTCTTCTAAGCAGGCTTGATCTCAACGGAAACATCTTGATGCAGTAAAATCATCATGACAAATACTTGGGACTTGCCTATAAATTATATTTGAACATTGCACAGCTACAGGAATATTCCCAAGAAAGTCATGGAGGACATATCAGTTCTCGTGCTTTCAAACAGAATTTAAAAGTGATGCAGTGTGATCGCTGTGGGACAAAAAACATACGAACTGACTCATGAATTTCAATTTTTGTAAAAAGAACTGAGAACGTAATAGGTTTTAATCACTTTTCAACTCCAGTGATAACGGATGGAAGATGCTTTTGAATGAATTTCTATTAAACTGAAAGCAGAATTTAGACGGAACACAACGTGTATCGTAGCATAAAGAACCTCCCAATTGCTCAGATGATGGTTATGTGATAATAAATAGAACTTGACTCCGGGTGTTGTTACACGGGTTGCAGATAACGACTATCATTAATAAGTAAAGTTCAGTCACTTGTAAACAGATTACAAGTGTTTATCGACTTGTTAAATAGAAACAAACTTTATCGCAATGAAACATTCAAAACATCAGTTGTGAACTGGATACACTGTGGCATAAAGTAATCAATGTTGCTACACGATGAATTTGTTATTTACTTTACGCGGTCAAACGTACTACACTATAACAGACGGCCCAATTCCGTTCACCCAAGGTTGATGGAATGAGCTGAACAAGAAATGTGACATTAACCTTCAACTCTGAACATCGTCAAGGTTGCTGTTAAGGATCACTGCTAGACAGCAAGGTAGTTATTCTGGGAATATAGAAAACTCAACTTTCGGCGGAACTTCCAGTTGGGCGTAGTTCGGCAGAAACGTTCGCATGAACGGAACCTATCCATACAGGTCTTCTGCAGTCGGTGACCCTTGGTGGGTGAGGATATTAAGCAGGTGTAAAAATAAAACCCCTAGGCAAAATAATAGACATCTTGTTGTATTCCAGTTTTATGTCTGGACTGATCTTACAAGCACATCTGTCAGCAATACAAACAATCACTGTCGGTTAGCAAGCTCGTAGCTGACAAAAAGCATACGGTTCCATCTTCCCTTGCTATTAACAGCCCACCTCTCAGCTGACATCAGCCAACAACCATTCCTCCTTCGTTTAATTAATCTTCACTAGAACCCGCCGTTACTGTTGTCCATCCGCTTGAGTGGACACCATATTCCGAGTCCTGCTTACAACTGACATAATAACCGATGCACTCATCCTGAACGAGACAGTGGTACTGCTGTAAGAGGTCTCAAACACTTGTGAATGGCTTTATTGGTCGGTTGGATAAAAAACACTCTGTAATCTTCAGCCATTCTGGACAGACAATAGTTATAAAAATTTAGGGTAATTTAGAGTGAGTCAGTGTAGATTTAACGGCTAAGAATGTAATCCGGGAAGACTAAATATTTCGTTCTACTTGAAAAGATAATAGCCATCACCTTCAGTCGTGGGCAGTTTCATGTGAACACTTGACCGATCATCCTCGAGTGTCTGCGCGCGTATTCATTCACCTAGGGCAATGCGAAAACCGCAATCAATTATGTGTGATAAACAGTCAGTCAAAAAATAGCACACTAACAACCATAAATCTTGACAGCTGAGCTCGCCCGCCGCAATCGGTTAGATTTTCAACTTTTTGTTTGAATCCTGTTCTGTCGAACCCAATGGAATTGTGCGGAATGGAATAAAATGGATTAATCAGTGGCATTCAGTGAAGGTCACGAAACCGGCAGACATGGAGACGTTCAATGATAACATCGGCTGTGAATGAGTGGTTAAATTACGAAGAGCTATGAGTGGAACCGTACGTGTTCAGGTCAGCTGTCTGATAAAACGTGCCTCATCCATTAATTTGTTCAATGATATATGTGTGCACAGCTTTTGAAAACAACTGTTGGTAGCATATCTCTTTCAGTAGCCTTGTTGTCGATGTATGCCGATATGAAACTGGATTTTATTCAGAAAAATAAAATTGACATGAATCTTTAAATGTATGTAATAACTTATACAAATTTAGATTACTGATGAGCAGTCGGGAATGTGGTTAGTTTCAAGTTGAACATCACCCACAATTGATCGCAGTTATCGCGTTTCCACACAAATTTACCCCACTGACATGAAATATTCAATGTGGTCAAACACGCTGACTATAATGCTTCGAGTGGACTCATTCCGCATGAAGACTTTTGTTAGCGTTGACTCCTTAGGGAAATGATGGGTTTTAGAAAGAGAATATAAGCGGACCAACGAACACATGAAATAGAACTCAGCTGGTCAGATTTTGAGTCACTCACACGAACGCTCAACTTGTACAGCTGGACCTCTGACCAAACTAATGTAGCTCATGGGTTTTCTCCAAAACTGTATGCGACGTTTAAAAATCTCGTGTTCGTTACTAAACAAGCCAAGAAGTTTTCCGGGCTATCGAGTGACACTTTAAGGGGTTTAGGGACAAGATGTCGTCAGACTAACAAATTTATTCGTATATAAATGCGTAAATTGCAGCAAACTTTACTTAATATTTTTACTGGATACAAGTTTCCCAATGTAATAATCCAGAACGTTTTATCTAAGCTACCGCACTGTTTATTGACTAACCACTTGAACTGGCCATTACATTACCCACAGTTCTGTTTTATACAGAAGTTAGGCAATTTATAACAATATCTGCCAACGCTCCAAACATAAGTCATGTAACCCAGTTTTCCAGTGGATGATAGGTAAACATTTGAAGCACTAACTATAACATACATGTAATACTCATAATCAGGGACTTCGAATAGCCCTAGAAATCGTACTCGAATTGAAACCTCTCACGCAAGTAGTAAGGAAATCGCATACTGGTTGCAGTAAGCAGTTCTTATTCATGAAACATGAAACCGCATTTATAGATGTACAATAGTATTAAAGAGATCTCAGTCTATCAATGGCTGATCGTATTGGCACATACAGTCACGCGCTGTTAACTGGTGCAATAAGGAACAAAGAAATAGCGAATAACGGAAGGCGTAACATTGAAACTGTTCGCCCAAACCTGATGTAGTATCTTTAACGCGACGTTTGGATTGGCCCCTGTTAGATCTGCTATTGTGTCGGGGTTTGGATAAATGGTTAGTCGAGTAGACTTTCACCACAATGCTGTTGTGATCCAAGAACGCGGATGGCAGGAGGATCGTTTATTCGACAAACCAACACATGGGTTAAGTAATTAAAGAAGACTTGGAACAAAACCACTCATTTGCACGCGGGATTCGGACCCAGACCTTTTGGGTTATCGCAGACGTCAATGCTCAGTTTTATTAAGTAGCAGGGACCACTATGAGCGATGCTGCACTCTGCTTCAATGTGCTTTTCCTTCCTGCATTTTTCCTGCGGCTTGTACGGTGTCAAAATACATGCTCCGGTCCTACTACTGAATAGCCGTGGTATGAGTAGTATGTTACGATCGCTCAACTTCACTGCAATACTACAAGCGTACATTTTTGAAACAGTATTGCATTCAATTCACTAATAAACACTATGGTAAACTGCATCGTTTAAAGCTAATTTATGTTCATGTCCAACGGTACAACAGATAAACATATGAATTAGCGTCTGGAAACTCTGGAGATCCGTTCTAATAGACAATTACCATATTCTGCAAATAGCTTTTGAAATAAGCAAGCGAAATACCAACTTCATTGGTGTGACAGAAAGCATAACGGAATTTGTATACTTGTTACTGGCCAGAAACATTGTCTTTCGAACCAACTTTTACTTCCAGAAGACAATTATTATGGAGTTGGAGATAGATAACATTTGATAATCATGAAGATGAGATGGACATCCACCTGGTTGAATCAGCATGAACAGGCGGAATCTTTCTTTTATTGTGGTACGACCATGACGTTTTGTGGTATCGTTCCGTATTCTTGTTTGTGATTGCAAGTTTGAATAGGTAAACAAGTGCAGCAATTGGATTAAACCCAATGGCACTCATAACTCCACTTCGAGACAAGATGTAACATTTCACGACCTCAGTAAAACCGAGACTATTCCGGACTGTCACTTGAGAAACTGGGATCATTCATGTCACGGTGACTGGACTGGAACATTCACTCTAAGTTGATAATCGGTAAAGTTCGCTTGAATCGTGTGAGCCATGACTGCATTCTAAACTTTCTAACCTTCCAATAAAAAATGTAACTGTGAGAAGACAGGCCAGCTACGACTTGTCTGGTAGAGTGAGTTCAAATATTTGATCATTAAATGTGTACTCATGAGAGTGGTAACAATTCCCCTGATAGTTAAAGGAAATCACTGTGAGTCGACATCCGACTAGTTGAACTTCTATCGACCGATTATCTGAGTACTTCTGTTAGTAGGTCATAAGGTACGAACTAACGTATGAATAAACAGCCCAGCGAATGTTGCAAAAGAACTTAAGTAAAACAAAAATGGATATCTAAAAAGTATTGCCGGTTGAGTAGATCAATCAGTAAAGAATGTTGCATAGAAAAGTGAATTGACAAACCGGTTCACTTCAGCTCACAACGGACCGTCTCAAACACTGAAACAATTGTCACAGTGACTAGCAAGCTTGTAGATCATATAAGACGAGTACTAGGTTTTCGTGGATCGCGACGTAATGTTAGTCAATATGCAGGTGTGTGTTTATATGATTCATTGCTCTAACGCGCAGATTCCTGCGCATGCTTGTAGCAACTCTGTCAGTAAAAATATCATCTGAAGTTACTGCTGAAAGAACGATTATCCGTGTCCCCGTGATGATGCCGGATTGGTCGATATAGTTCGATAGACTAACGCGATGGAATTGGATTGGTTTGTAAGTTGGTCAGCCTAAGGGCGTTCCTTATTCAAACTGCCTCCGGATGATCGTTTTGAGAAAAAATACAGTTTTTTTCTGCTGAAATATTCCGAGTACCACGGTCGCGATTTATTCGTATGTTGAAAGAAACTTTGTCCAGAGATGTCCAACAACTCATCTTAACTCTACATTCACTGAGTTTTGAAAAGTCGACGACGAGAATAGACCATATATGTGTACTTACAATACGGTGATGTAAGGATTAATTCTTTGCTCTACTGCACTTGGGCTTATGTACAGTTTTCGTCTCACAAAACGGAAGGTTGTTGATTGATTTTGCAGTAATTACCCATTTTGACCTTGTAAAATAGGCTCTTAAAAGCATATCTGAAAACAATATCAGTTGTTAGCTAGCATATTGCCTTGAGGGTTACTCTTCTGGAAATATTGAAGAAGCCTACTGAAAAAGTGGACAGAAGATGAGCACACTAGCAAGTTCGTCATCATTTATTTTAGGGTGCTGAACTGAATACACTCACCCACAAGTCTGGACAAATGTTGACTGTATAAACGTGGATTCTAAAATACACTTGTTCACTTACACGAACCCAACAACATTTTTTGTCTACTTAATCCGCCTATCTTGGTTGACAGATATTAATTACACAGTTTAAAAGTTGCAAACCACAACTAGCCACTCGAAAATTTATGAATAATTCCGTCGTCCAGGTTTTTCGGTTGCGGCTTTATTTTTCTGAAATATGCTGTCAAAATGAGCTGATTAGTAGGGACGGTCCAATTCGCCTGTGAACATTTTCTACGCCCAATCAGATGATCTGGCTTCAAGTCACTTTCGTGTACTATGTAAACTTGTCATCAATAGGCTTTATCATCAGAATAAGTCACTACCACAATGTGCAAACACCAAAAATCTTAGTTTTCATGTCAAAGGAACGTGCTGCTGTTGACGGTTGGAGCCACTGTCATCGCGCTGAACCATTTGTGATACGCCGCCAAACATCAAAGACTTATTTCTTGTGACTAAATCACAAGTTCATCAAATGAGTACTAGATCACTGTGCATCCTTCTTGGCACGTCTTTCTCAGGAAAGTGAACAAAACGTGTTTTGACAAATGATAGCTATTTGATGACAAGAAAGAGAACTTACGCAAATTCTTTCGATCAATTCTGTTAAACGTGCTTGTAAACAACTCACTTGGCGGACAACTTGAAAATATTTAACGTTCTCACATAATCACGGGATTGGTTAAAAATTAAAATGTGCTATGCATGTATGGGTGGGCGTACGAATACTCTAAGGTGTGGTGATATAAGAATATTAGAAGAACTCTAGCAGGTCAAAACGTTTACCTCATTTCGAGTGAGTATCTCTCTGTCAATTTTTAGTGCGTGATTAGGTTTTACCCTTCAAACAAAGCTCTTTCCTATCAGGCTCAAGTTAATTTACGTAGCCCCTTCTAGACATGTTTGCCTTGACAGAGATCAATATCTTTCATTACTGCCCTCAATTTATCGGGTCGGTTCCGAATAGTCACGCTTGATTCGAGCGTCGAGGATTGAAACTTTCACAAGCTGTATGTAACACAATTCATTTTCCCCTTATCAAGCAAGAATCAGCCAGTATGCCTCAGATAGTTTTTCATAGCATTTTGTAAACATACCTCAGTGTGAATGTAATCACCTAGTTTTGTTTAACTTCAGATGGCGACTTCGGCTGAATTGTCAGCTCAGGTGCAGTGTCTAATCTGGAGTCAGTTTGTACGACAACCCGACACATAAGATCTTCATGCAAGCGGTTTGAATGTGATTTCTGAATCCTTTGAAAAGTTTGTAACTAGTGTGACCGATATTAACTGACAGATGAGGATTATGCTTAAGTAAACTTTCAGGGAAATGACGCAGGGTGGAGTAATATATTCAGGGAATGAGGTTGTCCTATGAGTAATACGGTCACACTGACTCTCGCTTTAACCGTTTCGGATTAGAAGTTAGGTTTGGAACTTGTTGATACTTTCTGATTCGTTTCCAACACTTGGAAAGATAGTTAGTATATACGTGTTTGAAAGGGTGTAACACTGTTATAAATAGTTATTTCATATTCAAAGGTTGTTTCCTAGTTTTACGTTTTAATACATTATACAAAAGACATCATCACGCAGCAAAGTCGATATGATTCGGCAAGGAAGCAAACTAATTAATGTTACCCCAACGTCCACTTGCGTAGTCAAGATAAACTTACAGATACCAGATTTATTGAAAGGCTTCTATTCTAATCTCCAATACATAAGTAGTTATAAAACCTCAAAGAGCATTTCAAGATTACCGAGTTCATGGACGACTTCGTCTTCACAGGCTGATGCCTAGCCTACTCAGAGATAATTTGGAAAAACTACCCAGTCAATTCTATTAAGCCTTATTTTCATAGTCTTCTGTATGTGGTTACGTATGTTTACCCGTTGTTTCATATATTCCGACAATCGAATTTATTATCTTTATTGTACCACTGATTTCTGAACGGGTTTGCTTATGGAGTGATGCAGTTGTGTTTCATTGGCTCTGGGTGTACGTCAACCATAAACAAGCTAATCGTTAAATGAAATTAGTTTATTTTTCTAGTTCATTCTCGCAACAGCTTGCCATGTCGTCGGAAAACTGGCTACGACCTGACCTCCCCAACAAATGCAAATACAAAGTGGGCACTCCACTCAACCTGAGTCCGCATCATCACATGCCCTTGTAAGTCTGAACAGCAACCTAAAAGGTGTGACTATTCCTCAATCTAGTCAATTACAAACCCGTGTCGGTTCCAATCTACTCGAACTAATTGGCAACACTCCGTTGGTTAGACTGAACAGTATCCCAAAGAGTGAAGGTCTGGAATGCGAAATATGTGAGTCTGGTTTTTTTCTGCATTTTTAAATACATAGTACTAGTTAATGAAGTTGGATAAGAAGAACTGTTTGAACAAGTCAGCTCGTCTAAATATGTCGTTCGTTGTAGTTAAATATCTATGCGGAACATATTACAGTGCAGCTTATATAAGACACGGAGTGGCGTCCCGTTGTGTTGTTAAAAGACGACAACAGTTCTCGGACGCATTTTGCCCAACGTTCAGAAAATGCGTTTTATTTGAATTGCTCGTATGTGTTTACTTAGGTATTTTAAGATAGAAACCCTGTCAAAAACAGTTTTAACTATACTGACCACTTTCGGTTAGTCTCCAGTAGACAAAGTGCCGATTACCTCATTGCTTTCTGGGATTTGTAGGGGGAAAATGCGAGTTCTTGAATCCAGGTGGCAGTGTAAAAGACCGTGTGGCCAAGCGAATGATTGAAGATGCTGAACGCACCGGTCGCATCAAGCCCGGTGACACGCTAATTGAACCAACATCTGGTAACACAGGTAAGCTCTTGTATTCATTCAATGATAATATATATATTCATTAATCGGTAGGCATTGGAATTGCTTTGATTGCAGCCATTAAAGGCTATCGTTGCATAATTGTTATGCCGGAGAAAATCAGTTTTGAAAAGGTGAGTACTGTTAGAGTATAACATTCATATAAGGTAACTTCGAACGTTTTTCTTGGGTTTAAAATCAACTGAATCAATCACACCAAAACGGAGTTCTTAACTACTATAAGTACCCTGTTAGAAACCTGTGATTATACACTAATGAGGGGAAATAACGTACAAGATGTGTGTTCTTACTAAGATCTGAACCAGTTATAGGTACATAAGGTTCTAGCAATGCACATATGTTAAGTTTTGGTTGCCCCATGTTACTACATAGCTTTGAAGATGCTTGTTACAGAAAACGCTTCAGATGCAAATATTGTGTGAAAAACGTACGTGCCAACTTTCAGTTCCTTAGTAATATTCCCAAAGGTAAAATTCTAAAGTTGGATCCATCATGATTGGAATTTTCCCGCGTGGTATTTAAACAGCGGGCAGTAGAATTCTCAAACACTTTCTAACGACCAATCAATGGCCGGTCTTGAGTTGACAGTGAACGTTTGGACAAGTTTACCTGCCCTCGGAGAAACAGACAAGTAACTCATCAATATATGACCTTTAATCGTTTAACACAGGAATGCTTACTGCGTGGTTTGGGCGCGGAAATTGTTCGAACTCGAACCTCTGCAAACTTCGAACATCCGGACTCGCACTTACGAACCGCAGATGCACTCAAAAAAAAACTTGGACCCACTGCGCACATACTACACCAGTATATAAATCCGTCCAACCCTCTGACACACTTTGACCAAACAGCTGTGGAACTTCTACGTGACTGTGCGCAATCAAACGGCAAGGTGCTGTTGGACGGTTTGGTGGCAGGAGCAGGAACTGGTGGCACTGTCACAGGACTCTCGAAGAAAATCAAGTCTAAGTTGCCCAACTGCAAAGTGAGTCTTACTGGCCTCAAGTGCCTGTTTTCACTCAGTGAGATCGAATATATATTTATGTAAACTTTATTGCGAGCTTGTTATTTAGTCACAGACCGTTTTGGGATGAGTACGAACAACCTGTCATAGACTAGAACAAACTTCCGCCCTCCTAGTTTACGAATGAATGTGCAGGCAAGTTTATATCCATGTGTGTTTTACATTACTCAGCCAAATGCAAATGACCAAGAATCGAGGCTCCGCATGAAACGTGTTAAAATGAACATTTTCCACATTAATGAGGTGATAGGCTAAAAGGGGGCCTATAATACTCAGTGGTAGAACGCCGAATTTTGAAGTCAGAAGATCGGCGTATGGGTGCTGACAATCTCGAAAAATTTGTGACCAGTCAGCAACAGTACATGTACCTACAAGACTAGACAGAATTTTCATGCTCACTATCTGCAGCTCTAGTTGTGCTCTCCACTTTGTTTGTTCTTACTTCGCTGCTTATCTCACTTACAGATGTTGAAGAACAATTTTAAAATAACCGCACCAATCTCAAAATAATACACATCCATTCTATGCTTCGACATTAAGCGTTGATCCACGTGTACTTTAGCCAAACTTGTCGGACATCACATGTTTCATCCTATACTAACGTATTCAAAACACCGCATGAAGACATTCACTTACAATGCTTACTGTCTAGCAGAAACAGTGTATTCAATGGTCTTTTGCAGAGTTCAAAGGTTCCGATTAAATGATAAAATGTTGAAAGTAGCAGAGTGGCCAATGCGTTTACCATCGAGGTGACTTGACTTGGTGTATCTTACTCATAAGCGGCTGTAGATGAAAAGTTAGACTTGAAGCTTTGATCACTCCATATCCGTGTAGGAAGAAGACATGCTATGACATGTTAACATTTCGTTTACTTTCATCAGTCTTTATGTATGCCGCAGCAAACTTAGTAGACCACCTTTCTTCTTTCACAAATATCTGTTCTTTTTGAACACACAGCACATATTCTAGAAGTTTACAATATAACCGAAAGAGTTCACAGGATAGAAAGTATCTAATGAAAATGTAAGAGTTAGCTCGATAAAGCCATAAGACCAACTTTAAGGGGGTAAATTTTGTGCCGTTTTACAACATATTTGCTAAGAAAGTCGATGAGGTTTAGATCCATACTCAGCTATCTCTTTTTCGACAGTCTTTAACTCAACGGGAGCGTGATATATTCGGTATTGTTGTGTCTTTGCTAGACAAATATACTCTGCAAATTTTTTGGGGATTTTTCAAGGGTTTCCAAGTTGAAATATCCAGTTAATCTAACCCATGGCGAAAATCGCACTTTTGTGACAAGGTTTATATATCAGGGTGATTAGTTAACCGAGATGTAGCCCTCGCTTACACACTTAGAGGAACAAAGACTGAAAACTTCCCAAAGATGCAGAAGGTATTTGTCATCTGGTATAGACAGCTCGTGCAAAACTGTAGCAATGAATCCCTCCAAGACAGTCTGCGATCACCCTGTGTCTGGTTTCATACTATCAACTGCACTCGAAAAACTCACTAGCAGCACTCCTGCTAATTGGGATTACTAAAGGCGACTTTTAACTCGTCACTAAGTATCACATATTTCAACTAGGGTGTTCGCAGTCGTGACCATTTTCTTACTTTAAGTGACGTTGAACCTGTTCGGGAATGAGGAAGGGTGACATACATTCGAAGCTCGGTTTATCAAATGCCTTTCTGGTGGCTATGACACAACCTTCAGCTTACTTTCATTTCACTTATACCTCAATGTCATGTTAGAGACCAGTCACTGAGATACGGTTTACGGCCTTTCACTTATGACATGAGCTTTAAGGGGAACTATGAACAGCACATTTTGTCTTCGAAATCGCTCAGTATTCTTCCGTATGTCCGTATGCAATAAATTTAAAAATGCTTCACCATTTCACTGCTTATTAAGTAAATACAAACTTGTAAATGTTTGAATTTACGATGACCGTTCATTCACTGTTGTGTGTCCAATTTGTTCTTACGTACAAATTCCGGCATGTTATCTGTTCTCAACAGATATTCACACATTCGTATCGTTATCGTTACTCATACTTCCTAGGTGTCTTGTTTACAAGATCAACTGAGTAGATTCGTATTGATGGTATAATTTTACTGCTGTCAGTTCCGCACAATTGTCCAGCAGCTCGTTAAATGAAAATTAACTTAATCGTGTAATGACGGTGATGTGTAATAAAACCATTGTGTGTACATTAAAAACAGTCACTCTGCATACTTAAATATCGGAATTGCACTAGTCAAATATATTGTGTTAATCTTATTGTAAAAATATCTAGTTAGTCATATGTGGGTTAGTCGGTTATTGGTTAGTCATACAATTACGTCACAAGGCATAGGTTTCTGAGTGAACAGTGACCAGCCAGTGTGTCTAACTTTTGCAAGGACCGTAGTACAGATTACGATGCCGACAAATATGAGCACAAGAACTGGAATCTGATAAGAGTGACATTCTGTCTGACATTCTGACTGACTTCGTATTGATGTTTATCTGAAGTCGAAAGTTAGGATTAGGTATTAAAGAGAAAAACATGCCAGCAAAATCCAAACATGAGACCTCCGTTCTAAAACAAACTGAATGACAAATACTTTTGTCTCAGGATTCGCCTAGAAAGACAAAATTGGTATACACTTAGTACAAATTAAATGAGTGAACCATGGACGTAGATCTTTCGTATGGGAAAAACCTGAGAAATCCGTAATCGCAGTGGTTTCAAATGTGACACTTACAGTTAGACTCGGAAAGTTTGACAGGTGGGGAGGTTAGACCGTAGACTTTCTTTTAAGCCTCAGTGGTCGCTGCCCAAAATCCAAGTGGACTGCCATTCGGAAATTTACTCACAATTTGTGATTTAGTTTCGCCGTTGTTTGAAATTCCAATGAGACTCAGTCAGGACACGATAGTTGTTTACTAGATCCCCTTTGATCAGTGGACCTAACTGTTAGTAATATTCCCTCTTCACCCTTGTCAAACACTGATAGGTGCCTGCTGGTTAGCAAGCTAGCCGGAAATGTCTCAGTGACTTAAGCAAATGAAGAGGTGCAGCAGCTGTAAAGTAACTCATATATCTGCAAACTTACAGACGGTGATCGAGATGTTCAAAGTGCCGTGTTGACAATCACTCACGAGCTGTGGACTCGGTGTCCCGCCATATGTGGAGCCACTGACAGCAAACCAAGTCGAAATATCTGTCCATCGATGCACTCAAGGTCATCGAAACCGCCTGTTTATAAAGTCGAAATGGGCTTTACTGATACAGTAGAAAATTTTATCTCACAATTTTGCAATTAATTTTGGGTAGAACTTGACTCACATTTGGCCGCAGCCTTCGCATTCAGATAGACTTTCCAGTCAACTTGTTTCAAATCAATATCTAATTCTACCTCTGGGGTACCTCAATCCACATCTGGAGAGCGGATACCGTAAACCCCTATTTAACTGTTTGCTCAAGGTCATAAAGTGCATACATACGTTTCTGTAGTAAGGTCCATATGTTTTGATTAGTAATGATGTTCATTGTCACATTCACATAAACAGTACCTCTTGGGATGTACGTGTGATTGTCCATGAACACAGGGTGTTACTGCTAGAAACAATGTTATAGCACTTATAGTCATTGACCTTTAAAGCACTTTTACTGTGCTTTTCGTAATTAAAAATTATTCCAGCGATTTGCTTCGGATGGTGTTACCCAATGTTTCTTTTTGAGTTAAACACTTGTAACTGTCAATTCACTGGATGACTTCGGATTTGCAAGCAAGGCTGATAGATCACAGTGAATAAGTTTCTCTAACACATTACGAGAGTGAGTTCAATGGAGCCATTTAAAGTTTCACTTATATTCTGCTCTTCTTTTACCTCACCCAAATTTACAGTCGGGCAAAATTATTCAAAGGCGGGTGTGAAAATATTGATAGAACTCTCTGGAACGCCTTCAAGTATGATGCATTGGTGGCATCATTTACACAACGAGAACCTACTAGTCATAGTGGTTTCTGCTTATAATCTTACATTCTCGAACAACATTTCATCACTTCTAAACTGCTGGCGCACTCTCTCATCACATGACTTAAAATTGGAAGACAAGTCATTTAAAATGATTGTTTCAAAGACTGTCGTGAGGAGTAAGCGGTAGTGTTTCCCTCATTTGTTAAGCTGACATAATTCTACAGAAAAACAATTGTATTGTGTAGTGCTTTACATTTTTTAATGAAACAATATGTTTTGTATGAGGTGTTCACTTGATTACAGCCTAAGTGTAATGGTCAACGATGGGGACTATAATGATTGTGTGTCTAATCGAATATCACTGATTGTGACTTAACTGGTATATATTAATTAGTATTTATTATTTTTCACAACTTTTACGTCTAAAAAATCACTTCATCCGACTTAATTAAAACGTTGTTAAAAGAACGGTCAGCTTATCTACTGAGTTTAATGAAAAAATGTTCATAAAAACTAAACATTTGGCCAGATTATCAAAATGCTTGCATGAAAGAGGTCCGCGAGTTTGTGGTAGCTGTAACACAATCGTTCGTGTAAACCACTTATGTTCACTATTCTCAGATGAACTGGGTTCAATGTCCGAACAATTAGCTATTTTCCTGGATAGGTTTACACAATACATATATGCTTAACTACTGTTCGCTGTATTCACATTTTAATAGGTGATCGGGGTGGATCCACAAGGCTCAGTGATTGCTCATACCGTCTCCGAATACAAGGGCTATTATGACGTCGAAGGAATCGGATACGATTTTATACCAACCGTAATGGAAAATGAGTTTGTGGATAAATGGTACAAAATTGGGGACAATGAATCGTTTCACATGACTCGTCGGTTGATCAAAGAGGAAGGGTTACTGTGTGGTTAGTTTTGGTTATGTAATCGTATTTCAATTTTCAACGATTTTTTACTATGTTGCTTATACAATACTTCATTGGAAAGGTTTTTAATTGACCCAGAGGTCTAAAACAATTGAATTTCTTTGAAGGTTTAAACAGAACATTTAGGTAACGGCTGACGAGCCACGCACTTACCAGACAATGTTAAATGTTTGCATCTACCTAGCTGCGTTTCACAACTGTTTTGTTCTAAACAGCAATGCACATAAAGTCGTTTAGTTTTATTACAGTAATCAATAGGTTTACATAATATAACGGACTACAAATGACCTGAAGGAAACAGAATGTCTAAACCTATGAAGAGTCTACACTTACAGGCAGCCTGTCACTGGATCACTGCAATAGCTCACTGGACTTTTTAGAAAAACTAATTTTTAGGATGTGATCTAACTCCACAATAGCCTGAAAAAGTCATACATAGACACGGAAGAAAAAACCCTCCTCATTTTTACTTGTCACGGATATTAATTGTGAATAATTACTTACTAGGATTGCACACAATGTTCTCTCAGACTGATATGATTTAGCCTTCATCGATCTCTCCTCCTGCATAGTCACCCTCTGTGACAATTACGCAATTTACACCTAGCGAAATTAAGATATATCTGCATTTTGCCTCAAATACATCTTCGTTCAGTGAGTCCCGTGATGAACGCCATTAACTTTGACAAATCTTTTAGTGTAGCTCTGCCGAAACGTGGCGACGTAGGCTACAAACTTATGTGAAAGACAGAACCACGCGCTTGTGGATCATTAATTTAACGACTCAGATCTTATCCAGATGTCTTCGTGGACGTGACTCACCTAACCAGCAATAGAGAAGGTTGGTGTTTTCTACAGGAACTGAAACAGAACCTCTTTTGCTTCTGGAATAACTCTACGTAAGCCTGGATATTGTTTAGCAATTTTACTATTACGACCATCATTTCCCATTTTTACCCACTTTTTGAACCTTTGTAGAACCCAAAAACCTCACGTCCCTCTTAGTATCCTTAATTTCACCGACGTTTCTTAGAATAACGCTCATCAATAGCCTCTCAGTTTATGGCACTGAGGACTGAACTCTTTTGCCTCTTCTGCTGCCCAACGAAAATCGTGACGGGAAGGTTAACTGGTTTCATTTTACCTATCTCTTGAGGGAGCACCAGAAGCCCGCATTTGTCTCCCGGCTTGACCTGATTAAAAGGTGGGCAACGGAAAATCTTGGTCCATCATTCTTACACATAGAAATCGATCAGTCATACTGTGGCTCTTTGATTTTTCAGTGAGACAGGGTTGATATTTTATCATTTCGACGAAATCGACTGTCAAACACACTAGTACAAGCAACCAGTCCATTACGTGATGTGTTATTCTGTTGGGTAGAATTTGCAATAGTGTATAAGATTGAAAATAATGAACCATGGAAGTGGTCTACAAACTCCGGATAGGTTCAACTGGTACGAACAAGTTATAGATGACAATAGCATGTCAGATATGAGAACATATGCATTAAGCTTATTCAAACCGAATACTACACTGAGGGGAAAATATTTTTCGAAGCCGCAATTTACACGTAAAACCTGAAAGTCACTAATTTGGGATAGCATTCTGATGGCGATTAAACCTTATTCAGGATTATGTGGAGCTGTGGCCAGTCATAGTTTATCCATGAAGTACCTGAAAACTTCTTTTGACCCGCTGGCTGTGTGAAAGGAACAATCATGTTTAATTCCTTTTCAACGTTAAACTGCAGTCAATTGACTTTAGCAGTAAAAAATACGGGGATAAATTTTATCAAAAGATTAATCGTCTGCTACCAGAAAGTCAATACTCTAACCCTAGACGGACGATAAATTTTTCATCTGCTCAAGGTGGCGTTTTAGATTGCCCGTCGCAAACTTTTTGTTAACCCGGCTCAAATTCTGCCTCGACCATCGACAATCAACTATCCCATGAAAAGTCACCACAAACTCGCGAGCTGTGTATCAAACGACTCTTACTTTGATGAATTAGCGTCCAATTCTGGATGGCTGTTGACCTCACAAAGGAATATCACTACGTTATGTTGCCATATTCCGGCTCGAGGACAACGCCCGTATGATGCGATCTCTCTGTCTGATGATTCGGTTCTCAGGTTAACAGATTATCTGTGTTATAATTGACATTATATAACAACTGCAAACATTTTTTGCAAACATTCAACTGCAGGATCATCTATTGCGAAAAAAAGTTCACTTATTGAGACCGCCCACCAAATCCAACGTGTGCTGTTATAAAGAATTTATAAGAAAGTGATGTCATTGTACAAAAGATTCCTTTTCGAATGTGGTATCATGAAATTCCACTCGGTAATCGAGCTAACAGAGATATAGTCATTCATTTTCTCTACAGCTCACGTAGAAGGTCAGGTGTATGGCAACGCGAGAAAAGAAAGCCAATAGTTATTGACTTTTATAGCAGAAACGAAAGTGTGCTTATCATCTTGGACAATGTTTCGAATATACAAATAAGTCAGTGACCAACAGGACAGTGGCGTGCCGTTGGTCAGAAAAACGTCTTGGAAGTTATCTCTTCAAATGTGTGGATTCACCATGAATGATCTATTCACGGATTGACAAGAGGGGAAAGTTTCCTTTTGAGGTTGGCCTTAGTGGTGTGGAAAGCATAACCGGCCATTAGATAATCTACTTTTTTGAGAATCAGTACTGTAGTCTGCGGTGAGACGACTGGTAGACTGAGGTAGGTAGGTTTCAAGTTGAACATCATCCACAATTGATCGCAGCTATCGTATTCCCATAGACTTTCTGGTCGGTCTCTTTCGAAAAGAAGCACTAGTCTCGAGTTTCGCTCTCATTAGAGCTCGTCAGTAGTGCATATCCTTACCACTGCCGAAACTAGAACCACGGTCACGGTGTTCGTGAGGCAACCTTGTTTACAACTGCGCCAATGACCTCACGTTAGGCACGACCGAATTATCATATGTGAACGCACAACCACTTTTGCTTGTAAGTAATGATCGGGTTGCCCGATCGTCTTGATAGGAGACACAGTTACCGTCTGTTAACTCCAGTCGATAACCCCGCAATTAAGACTTTCTAGACAGGTCGAAATCTCCGATCTCAATAAACCTGCTAGGCGATATTTTAGATTACTGGTGAGTATTCGGGGATTTGGTTAATTTCAAGTTGGACATCATCAGTAACCTAAAATATCGTCTAGCTGAATACTTTTTAATCATTAGTACTGACATCTTGTGTCAAATTGTGTCAGATTGTCTAGATGTAGAACACTGAATAGTTTTTATACATTTGGGATGTTAAAATTCATAGTAGTTCCAAGGTCGAACACATCCAAACGAGGTTTAAATAGGACAAACAGTTCCGACGGAGAGGCACAAAACAATAAAAACGGTCTGAAAAATGAGGCGCCATTCAGAATCCGCCGTTACACGAACGAATCTACATATAGCTTCCATCATGTTGATAGAATCTTCTGTGTACAAGGAATACTGCCTCCTTACGCGCGTTGCAGAGTGAATTATTTGGACAAATTAGAATGACCATTTCATTACAAGAGGATTTAATGAATTTCGCTGATTAATGGTTTTCATTTCCCGGTCATTTTTTCATTTTAGTAAGAAATCATCCGGGAATATTTTATCCCCATATTTAGGATATCCTTATCAGTTTTCAGTCGTTCAACTGTATACAACAGTATAGCAATTGGCTGGACATAAACAGTTAGTTATATTCCTGAATTATAGAAAGATTCGTACATAAAACTGATTTCATAGAGACAGCTTCGTAACACGAACAGTTTGAAAAGATCACAATTTGTGGCTGCGCCTTTGACCATTGCATCAGAATTTAGTTAACTGTGTAATTCTCTATTCAACAGCCGCTACTATGGCAATTTTACTCGGCTCAGCTTTTAAGGCTGTACACATCAAGATAAATCAGCTTAACGCAGAGTGTTTAAGACACAAATAAGCTGATATTGATTAATACATGAAATCAACGATAAGCTGTTATCCTTATATCGACATTCATCTACAATAGCCATTTCACTGAGTTTTGTTTGTGCTCCTGTAGTGACTGTTCTAAGGTGTGCGCCCAGTAAGGAGTTGCACAATAAAAGGGCAGACTGGTACCACATAACAAAAAAACCAGAACGTGCGCTTGCGCGAAAGGCAAGTAGGTCTGAGCATAACATGTTCATCCTGGGCAATCCTAAGTTAGCTTCTTCTTGCTTGTTCCATTTTATAGTATGGACACTGCGTCACATACTGCATCAATGTATACAATATAGAGTAAAAAAATAGCCGTCTTTTGATGACAGATATCCTAGAATCATTTCAGGAGGGCAGAATTAAATAGTACCTGTTTGAAAGAGTATCTAATGTTGGTATCCTGACATAGTAGATCAGCTCTGTTTATTCACAGCAATCCTCGGAGCAACAATAGTTCCTCCTTAAAATATCCACACCTTGGGTAGAATGACCAATATTGACTATGGCTGGTCATTACAGGAGAGGATAGCGTTCGTGCCATACTGTGTGTGCTCGGTGTAAATGAACAAACAATAATGCTAGACTTGGTTCAGTTATAATGGCCTAAGGGAAACCTCCGAATAAAACGTGAGACTTTCGTATTACGGTTGTATGTTTGGATTATTTTCCCGGAATGTTTTCAATTATTACAGATATTCTATAGATAGTTTTGTTTGTTCGTGGCAAATGTGAAGTGGTCTCTCTTTTGTCGACTGACACCTCCCTTGGTTCACTTCTGGCCCTTACAAATAGGTGGAAGCAGCGGAGCGGCCGTTGTTGGTGCCATCCGAGCCGCGAAGGAATTCGGCTTTGGTAAGGGGCGTCGCATCGTCGTGATTCTTCCCGACGCTATTCGGAATTACATGTGAGTAGATCGCATAACATTGTAGTAACGTTGAAGTTAAGTAAAGTCTAGACGTAATTTAGACGACATTTGTGTTACGGACGCGTTCCAGTTGTTGCAGATAGTCGATGTGCTTTTGTCCTAACGCCTGCTTATTGGTCCTACCAGCCGTTGGTGGTCTGGTTGAATTGGATCAACAGGTTTCTGCTTTCTGGTTGGTTGGTTGTCAGACTGATCATGTTCATGGGTAACATGTGACATTCGTTTTGTTCACTCACTTAGTGGCAGAAATTCAGTGTACGGCTGGACAGGCTATAACATTTGGCGACGGACAGTGGCAGATCATTCTCATCATGTCGTTATCACTTGAAGAAGTTCAGAAACTTTTTAAGCAGCAGCACGAAGAGTACGAAGCTACTGAGTTGAAACTGACTGAGGTCATGGCGCAGAAAATGACAGTTCAACATAGTTCAGCAGTTGCAACCACAGTGTCCACAGTAGAATCATTGGCCAACAGCATAACCGAATTCAACTACCGACCGGACACCGGAATCACGTTCGAAACTTGGTTCAGGCGTTATGAGGACATATTCAAGAAGGATGCAGTAAACTTAGTTGGTAGTGCCCAAGTCCGACTACTTCTACGCAAAATGAGTCCAGCGGAACAAGCTCAGTATTGTAACCATACTCTGCCAAAGAACCCACGTGTGTTCAGTCACAGACACTGTACAATGTTTAACGCGCATTTTCAGCGAACGTATATCATTGTTCAAGAATCGAGTTAGAGGCTTGTAACTCAGTAAGCAATACTCGGAGGAGTTTTAACATTCGCCGGTGTGGTCAATCGTGAGTGTGAGAAGTTCAAGCTGCTAAATCTCATCAACGATCAGTTTAAAACTTTAATTTTTGTGTATGAACTTAAATCAGCATCCGATACGGATATCCGTAAACGTATCTTATCGCAGCTAGAAAAGAACCCAGAAATGACATTACAGACTGTGACAGATGAATGCCAACGATTAACAAATCTTAAAAACGATGCCAGATTGATTGAAGACAAGCGCAACAGTAACGAAGACCTCAATGTGTGTGTTATCAAGAAAGCAAGAAGCATCCAGTCAACAGAATTCACAGCAAGGCCACCGAATGTGTGTTGGCATTGTAGAGGATGCCGTTTTGCGCGAGTTTGTAAATTTCGAAATCCCACATGCCAAAAATGTGGGGAAAATGGACATAACGAAGTTCGCAGTAGGAGAGCATCCTCATCCAGGCGTTTATGAGGACCCATGGAGAGATCGACCTATTATAACAGTCGATCTAACGTTGTGTTCGCCGCATTTGATAGTGGTATTTCAAGTAACAGAAGACATATTGACATCTTACAAAAGTGCGACTACAAGTGGATACGGCCTCTGACATTACACTTATCTCAGAGAAAACATGGGATTATTTACACAGACCGGCATACGTCCAGACCGATCATGTGGCACCGAACGCCTCGGGGACTCAAATTCCAATTGTGTGAAAGTTATACTGTGAGTTTCAGCTTGGTAATTTGCATGCTATTGGTATCTGTTACATTGTAAAGGATCTTAAGTTGAATTTACTAGGTATAGACTGGATTGATAAACTGGAATTATTCGACGTGTCATTGAATTCAGTCGGTAGTCAAGTCTGTCCAGTTACTAACATCATGTCCACTTATCAGAAGCCAAGGTCGTTGGTTGACGCAGACGTTAAAGCAAAAATGATTTCACAATTGCAGGGACAATAACATAACCTGTTTAAAGATGGTCCTGGTCGGTGTACACAAGCAAAAGTTACCTTGTACCTTCGCCCAGGTACAAAACCCGTTTTCCGTCCCAAAAGATCGGTTCCATATGCAGCTATTTCTTCGTTGGAGGATGAATTGAACCGGTTGGAAAGAACGGGAGTCATCAGTCCAGCAAACTATTCGGTTTGGGCTACACCCATAGTAGTAATAAAAAAGGCAAATGGGTCGCTACGTTTATGCGGCGACTTCTCAACTGGTCTAAACGAAGCATTGGAGACTCATCAGTATCCGCTGCCCGCTCCCGAGGACCTGTATGCAAAGCTAAACGGTGGCAAGATCTTTTCTAAGATTGATTTTTCTGAGGCCTATCTACAAGTAGAAGTCGATAGATGCAGTAAGCAGTTTCTAACCATTAACACACATCGTGGACTGTACCAGTTCAACCACCTACCATTCGGTGTGTAGTGTGCTCCAGCGATTTTTTAGCAGATGATGAACACGATGCTAGCTGGTTTGACGTGTGCGATGGCTTAATTGGACGGCATTATTATTGTTAGCAACACAGTGGAAGATCATCAGTCGCATCTCGCTTCGGTTTTCAAACGCATCGAAGAACATGGTTTCCGTGTCGAGTCCAACAAATGCTCCTTCTTCATGGAAAGTTTTCAATATCTGGGTATCGTTATTGATTAGGATGGTCGTAGGACTGACCCAGAGAGGATAAAAGCTATAACAGAAATGCCCCCACCAACAGATAAGACTACCCTCCGATCGTTCCTAGGCCTGGTAAACTATTACAATAGTTTTGTGCCTCATATGCTTGATGTTCATGCACCACTGAATCATCTACTTACGAAGGATTGTCCATGACTGTAGTCAGAAGCCTACCAGTATTCGTTCGTATATATCAAACAAATATTGACCTCCAATTTGCTTTTAACCCATTATGACCCAAAACTAGAAATAATTGTTGATGCAGATGCACCGCAATGCGGCATTGTAGCAGTTATTTTGCACAAATTTCCCGATGGTTCACAAAAGGAGGTCTCACATGTTTCGCGCACACTAAATTCGACTGAGAAGAACTACCGCCAAACAGAAAAAGGAGGGCTCGCGCTCATATTAGCAGTTAAAAAATTTCAAAAAATGCTGCACGGACGGAAGTTTACATTATATACAGACCAAAAATTGATAAGAGAGTATATATATATATA
>JTDE01003116.1:0-24065 GCA_014338405.1 Paragonimus skrjabini miyazakii | reverse complement strand
TTTTGAAGTCCGATTAAAGAAAATATCAAGCGTTGGACACGCAGGTACATTATCTCGTCTCAAAGCAAAAGGAGGTGGTCACAAGGCCTGATGAGGACTCAGTCATTTCATCAATATCAACAGATGATGAAGTTTACAAAGTTTTTTCAGACTCAATCAGTAGTCCACCATTAACTGCTAAAATGGTGGCAAAAACAAGAGCGGAAGATGCTTTATTACAGCAAGTTATGCACTGCCTCCAGAATGGTTGGGCGACTAGTTAAATAGATGCGAGATTTAAACAACGTTTTTGCTGTGAGGAATTACTTGCCGTGATCAGCGGGTGTTTAATGTTAGTAGACCGCGTGGTGATTCCAACAGTTTTACAGCAGCGCGTAATGAGGCAGTTACATTCGGGTCATCCTGGTATTAGCCGTATGAAGTCGGTGGCTCGCAGCTACGTTTATTGGCCAGGAATCGACGGGCAAATCGAAAATTTGGTCCGATCTTGCAGAAATTGCGCAATGACGGCAAAAATGCGTTCATCACGTATTCACGCCAGTTTATCACCCACAGTCTAATGGCCAAGTGGAGAGATTCGTAGATACGTTTATTAGGGCCTTACAGAAATTGGAAGGAGAAGGTTAAGTAGAGGAAATGATTGATGTTTTCCTGAGGACCTACCGTTCAACAACTAACTCAGCGACATCGAAACAACAGTCACCGGCCGAAGCATTTCTGGGACGACAGTTAAGGATTCCACTTGATGCTATACGCCCAGAGATCAATACAACAGAGAGAAATGGACCAATGGAAGCGCAGTTCAACAGGCATCATGGAGCACACCCCAGATATTTCCGACCGGGAGATGCAGTCTATGTGTGGAATATGCGTCACACTGGGGAAGTTTGGCTACCAGGTCTAAGTGTCAATCGTAAGGGTAATGTTGTCTACCGAGTCAGAGTTGGAAAATTCATCTGGACACGTCAATCACTTGAGACAACGAGCCGATGATAGCCAGGAATACCATTGGACCAACGATCAACTACCCACTGACATATAGTTAGATACGTTCTCGTTAACGCCAACATGTAAAACACCTCCATTCATCTCAGACATTGGATGTTTGCAGATCTAATCGTGTTCGTCAACCAATCACACGTTTAAGTGTAAACCCCAGAAAACATTCTTGTGACATGTGATTAACTCGCTTTTGTTAAAAAGAGAGATGTTATGGACGTGTTCCCGTCAATGTGCTTTTGTCCTAACGCCTGCTTATTGGTCTACCAGCCATTGGTGGTCTGGTTAAATCGGATCAATAGGTTTCTACTTTCTGACCAGTTGTTTGTCAGACTGGTCATGTTTATGGGTAACATGTGACATTCGTTTTGGTCACCCACTGAGTAGCAGAAATTCAATGTAAGCTCTTGTAATGCCCAAAGCAGATACTGATTCACAGTCGACTGTTCACATGCTGAAACGCAGAAAGGAACCTTCAAAGAAGGGACACACTCGAACAACGAACACACGGGACAACGGCCACCACACTGGTTGTCCGTTATAATCGTGGACCAACCTTGGGGCAACTTGGAGACACCGTGGAACAGCGTTCTTCCGAAGCAGGGGGTTCCAGCTATAGTCCTGAAAAAAGAGAACAAACACAAACGGGGACGGTACTAAAGACACAACGGCACGATGTTATACAGTTCAAATTCAATCTGTGCGCTCTCTCTAGTTTCGACTGTGCACTACACTCTCGAGTCTTCTGTTTTGATTCTGCACGGCTGGGCGGGTTATAACAATTTGCAGTGTAAAACATTCGTGTACCCACACTTTACGTGGGAGCTTATGAGTTTTCTTTTTTGTGTTCACAACACTATTAGCATTCTCCACGGCCGTCGAGTATATTACACAATAAACAAAAGTAGTCACATGTAACGACTCACAAATTGCAACCTCCCTTGAGATAGTACAGTTTGATTTGAATTTGAACTCCCGTTGATTGTGCACCCCGCAGCTATTTCATGAACCACTTTGGCGCAACACAAGAGATAATTTTCGGTTTTTCTAAGTAGATTTAAGTCATTCTAAAATCTGGTTTACCTCTGGACTAGTGAACATATTTACATAAGTTGCGTTTTCAAGTCGTAAAACTATGCATAGACTTCGGGTAAAACTGTTTTTCGCGAAATCGAACGATGCCCTTAATGAACGGGATCTAAAAACCTCATTGTGTAAAGTTTTTACAGATTATTGACAAATGTTTGAATGCTTCGTGACTTTGAAACTACTCACTACTGTTACCCACGATCAAGCTAACCAATGCAATGAAAACATCTGGGTAACTTAGCAACACGAGGAGATGAAGAAACATAACAGCCAGCACAAGGAGTAATAAGTCTCTACATTTAACGGCCAGTAAAGGCTGATAACGGGCTACCATTTTCTCGGCGAGAATCAATGCAGTCGTTTCAAGGAAGCATTGTGGGGTCTAAAAACGAACGGCTCTAAAATAGAATGATGATGGTGGTGATTTTCACTCTAGTATCAACACAAGCTGTAATTAATTTTACACAAGCGTACAATGAAAGATAACCGCCCAATTTATCTGTGAGCTACTTCTAAAAATGAGCCGGAACTTTTGACTTAAAATAGTAAGTTGCTGACCAAAACTAAAGTCAGCAGCAAGCACATCATTGAAAGATATTGATTTGGTTGTAACAGCCGGGCTACCTAGATTATGAGACGACCAGTCAACGTTAATGCTTGACGCTTGACATTAATGATTTCCAGATGACTTGGACTGTTTCTGACACGAAAGCTGAAGATCGAATTAACCCACAAAACCATTATTTGTTGGTATGTCACCAAGTATGAACAATCTGTACAGCATACTACAATCAAAGACGCATTAAATATCGACGGGTTAATTCAAACAAATATTCAAATCTTTAAGAAGAAATCTCAAAGAATGGTCGGAGTATGTGTTCAGCCTGTAAATTGGTTCATCTTGGTATGCTTCTTAAGTGATAAGCTTTTTTTATCATTTAACATCGACTTGACACTTTTTCATTAGACCAATCGTAGTTTAATCTACGGAAAGACAAAAATCCTTGAAACTATTATCCAAAAGTTTGAGTGGAATGTCAGTTGGGATTGCTTCTCAATTTCGAATTACGAGATAACTAAAGTTAGTTGGCCAAATCCTCTTAGATGTAACACGAATCCGATTGCACTGAACATGTGGTTTCGACCATATTGTCACAGTTGTCATAGGCAGTGGAATAGAATGAAGTTTGGCGAGTATTTAGATGAGACCCATTAATGAAAACATCTGAGCTTCTTCATAATTTGAAGCAAACAATGGAACGGCATCTTGCTTGAAGACGGGAACACATTTTACGAGACGCCGGTTTTCGTATACCACGAATAGTTCATACATGAATATGAGCTTATCAGAATTCAGATTACACTGTAGGTTTAGTAACTAGTTGCTTCCGAAAAAGAGCACTGGACGCAAGTTGTGCTCATGGTGATATACCGCATGTTGTCCACAGTGGAAACGATTGCCATTAACTTGTATAAGCTTATTCACTGCTCACAGAAACAGGTGTGTAATTTACACGAATTTTGTTGAACATGGTCACATTACCAGGCCTAATTCAGACTAATAATTCTACCATCAACCCAGTGAATTAATAGGGCATGGACTTCCATACTATTGTTGGCGATTCGCCAAATGATTTATACTTACAGGCTTTTCCATAGATGCTTGCTTGATCTCAGTCACCAGTATCTCAGTGTCTTCTTATGGTTCGGTTTCAAACTGGGAAGAATGCATCTGTTTTAGTATGATGACGCATTATAGACATGTTATTCAGCATGAGAGTGATTAGAATTAAAAAAATTTAAGCAGTGGTCATGATTCAAACATAGTTTTTTTGTTTTGCAGGACGAAAATTTTGTCAGATGAATGGATGTTCAGCAAAGGCTTCCTTGACTTACCGGAGTCTTTAGATTTCAGAAGCAGGTTGGTGCTGGTTATGAATGAAGTTATTTTTTTTATGGTGCAAGTCTCAGCTAGTTGCTTCTTGCTTCCGGCTTGTTTTGACTTTATAAAGTCATATACAGTTGTTGACGTCTACTATCATCTGATAATCAGACAATACGCTACTTATGACTTGCTTGTCATACGTAAAACTCACAAGTTTTTAGGTTTGTACAACAAAAAGTAAGACCAAAAGAGTGCACGTTTGTGTATCTGTGTTGTTCAAGTGTTCAATGAAATTCTACAAATGTTTCGTGGATGTATTGTGGGATAGAGCTGGAATGGGGAAGAAAAAATCTGGCATGAAACATGTTACTACATTGAAGCAATAGAATGGCAAAGACGATGAGCGATAAATCCAAGCAGATGTGAACAGATGGACATATTTAGTGGCGTGCATAAATGCGTTAAAAAGATACCTAAGGTTACAATCACTTATGTGTCAGATATTAGAGAGCAGACCATTTTAGCCAAGTTAGTCGTAACTACACAATTGAGCAGTATTAGTGAACAAATGAAGTATAGTATTTTTGAGGTGAATCCCCAGTTAACGAAATGTTTGTAGCTCTCCTTACTGTTAAACTATCGGCGTATTTCTCAAAATGATTGAATACACAGTAAACTGTTCCAGATGGCACTCCGTGGAGCGCTTTCAATTGTTGAGAACCAATTTGATAGCTGGCCAATAGTTATCTCGAAGCGTCTACGCCGAGGTAACTCTATCTACAGCCGCCCAAGCATGTTTTCAGTGATCAGAATGGCTGCGGTTTCCAAACGGGATGAAATGACTGACCCTGTAGAAGTACATATAGAGGTTGTGGCAGGCTGCATAAACAGACGATGTCCGCCCGGAGACCTTAGTGTAAGAGTCTAAAACAAAAATCAATTTGATTAGGTCCCTATGCTCTGCTTCTCAACTATCTGATAGACTTGAGTGTTCGCCGAGGTTGATTTTGGATTGAGGTTATAGACATATGGCGTGTATTGTTGGTCAGCTCCTGATAAAAGCCGTAATACTGTACGGATTTTTTCGCGACTGTTGTGAATGGCGAGAGAGATTCGCTACAACATTGCACCATACGGGAATCCTCCAAATTAGGTCAAACCATAGTCAATGGTACTTCAACAATACGGAACTAGTGGTGTATATTTTGTAAACCTTGAAACTGCTAAGAAGCTTCGGTGGAAACTGGGAATACCTTCTTACCACCAATCACTTTCCAATAGTTGGAGGGTTTGTTCTTATAAATGGCTCCAAAATCACGGGAACGGATTCTGGAAACACAGTGCGTTCGAACACTCATATAGACTTTGCCACTGTAATGGTTAACACTCGCTTTGTATTATTGTGCATATACAGCATTGTCCAAAGCGCATACAAGAAAAGTAGGGGATGAATTTGACAGACACACGTTACCTGTATAGTTTGTTAGAAAACTTTTTGTATGCTTCTCTTCTATCAAAACCATCAATTTTTAGTGGCCTTTAGGAGACATGTTTTAGCCTAACTTTCAGCGACTGGTATAACTTTTGCTGACAATTTTTGCTGCCTGTGAGACTGGATTGATGCAAGTCTCGATTACCTTGGGTGAAAAACAGCACATAAGCATCTTTTACCTGTTGCATTTCCAGTGAAGGGTTCCCAGTGCAGTAGAGTTAATCGTCTGTTCGCAACAGGAAAATATAAGGCTATCGACTATTAAACTGTGTTACAAGTTTAGAACAAGTTCAAATGATGCCTTCACGTTTTCAAATAAAATGAACTAATCCATCCGTTTGTATCTGACGTGAATATATGACAAACGTCATACCAAGCTATCTGCAAATACTAGGTTCACGAACCACATATGGATTGTAGCTTAACATGATCAGTTAAGTGACACCTTGTACATTTCTGAAATGAACAGGCCTCGACTCCTGGAACACTTGCATTGGCGTCACCAAACTGTAAAGTAGGTGGTCAATCGAGTTGAAGATACACATCGGAGTTATTATTAGGACAGTATTCTGATGTATTGCTACCTATACACTAATCATTCATAGTTTGATGAAAACCGTCATCCAAACAGTATGTTTGTGACTGCCCAACCGGAGTTCACTAAACTAGATAATACACTTTTGTTCGTGGTGCCAGCGCAGTAATGTTAATGAACGTTTTGTTCACGTATGTGTTAGCAGTCCTCAAGTGCATTATTATAGCGATCCAACGCAACAAATTGTCGCCGGATATGACTGTCAGGATAGAGCTGAGGAGAAGAATGATAAAGAACAGTAAAGCTGACACACACAGATTACATTAAAGCAGCGACTGGCTTATGTTCACTTATTAGTGGTAAAGGGCAGTCTGGCATTCGATTACGCTCAAAATTACGAACCTCAGGCGCAAACCAGGTTTCCTGTACATATCAGGGTTTAGCCATGCATCAAGTGACCAGATTTTGCTGTAAAAGTAAGATTGAGAACAGGTGAGTTTGCATTGCAGAACTCAACCCCTTCAAGTGCGGATAACTTGTGTACGAGTCACAACGAAGGACAGTTCAATTTCCGGAAACCACTGTTATGTACAAGAAGCTTTGCAGGCAGTTTACTTATATTTAGAATACTGAAACAGGCAAGCCTTCAAAGAAGCATCCACCCGATAATAAGTAGACCACCTTAAACGAATATAGTAGTCATGACATATTTACGTGACGAATAAAACGTCAGCAAGTGCACCTAAAATAGATAACATCTAAGACTGCGAGTAGGTCACAGGGTAGATAGCAGAAAATCCAAAAAAACGTATGAGGTCCTTGAAACGAGGTGAAATTACGTGGGAGGAGGCAAACCGACAACCGCTTTCTTCTACGTGCACCGGACAGGGGTTATTGGACAAATGGTGGCAGAATATATCAAATCTTGCTTCGTTAGAGGACGATAGGTGATATAAAAAACAACGTTGACGCCATATTTCCAAGGATCACTCTCCCATATGTGTTTTCTGATGACACAGAGCGATTTCAACTCGAGAGATACACAATAATTGCTGAGTGTGTTCATTAGTGCGCCTTCCTGTTGTTTTGATACACGACTGGCCAGACCGCCACCACATCGAGACTAAACCAATGTATTACATTTGATTATGCAACCCAGTTGACTGGAACATTCTTCATCGAGATCAATATTTTTGTGGTAGTCCCATCCTAGTGATGTTGTCTGTCCATCTGGTTGCGATTGCAAGGCTTCTTGTGACTAAAAAAGATATACATTATCATCTTTGAATGGTGAACAAAGGTAAGTATTTCTAAATGCAAACGTCATTTTAGCAGATTTTATGCCAAATGCTATGACGTGTTTATGTGTAAAACGAAGTGGCTAACAGTTTTCTACCAACCTATCATGAAACAGCTATTCTTTATTCTCGAGTTTGTCAGCAATGACAGTCTCTCATGGTTGACAGGATATTGTACACAGAAACGTAAGCATGTTGAACATTGCTCGAAACAGTTAAAATATAACTCTTGCACAGATCACGTTGTTCCGTGTCATTTACTTTTAGACACACTGTCGTTTACACGTCTATGCTGTGAGACGTCATGGACTGTTATTTTGTTTTCAATTTTATTTCCTGTTCTCACCCTGAAATTTTTGTTCTTAAACTTCATTTTCATACAGTTTGAGCTCACATTTCTGTAATGCAATAACTGATTTTTCCAAAGTACAGTTTGCTGTTGACAAATAATTTTACATATAGATATATTATGCAAGTGTATATTTTACGTGAATGTGAAAATAAATAAGTAAATAAATAAGTTTAAGGTAAACATGTGGTTTATTCGATAGCAATAATCTGCCATTTTGTGGCTTGAAATGTGTTCTCAACTACATATAACCGTTAAAACACACGACCCTCATACAAGTAATTCTCTCTAAGCTCTAAATCTTTCTGAATTTCAATACTGATTGAGTTGTATCGTATTCCCAAAGATGGATGAAATTGGATACCAAAAACCTTTTACGATCGATCAAGAGGCCTCTGGAATTGGACTTGAAAACACGTATCGTCGATGCACTAAAAGAAATGAAAGAAGAACATGTGAATCAGGCTTTGGTAACCATGACAAATGCTGAAAAGTAAGTAAGGTTTTGTTTCTTAATTTCCGGAAACAGTTCATAATCATCTCATATAAGTTGAAATTTATCAATATAAATGACAGTTGATTGAACCGTTTGCGGAACTCAGTAAATTTATCAATTCTGCATAATTGATCTGTGTATACTCTCGGGTATACACTCAACGTAAACAAGGGGTAGTGTACTGTGGATCGGTATTCATCGGTTGTTCGAAATAAGTTCGGCTCAGACATGTAGGTAGGGCAGTTTACCTTATAAACCAAGCTTACCGATCTTAATTTTTTCACTCTGGTTTCAGTTCGTAGTGCTCAAACGTTTTAAGTAAATAAAAACTTCATATTTGTCTAAGTTGTCGGACTGGTTTGACTATTTGAAACTGAATGGACATTGTGTCGTGAACTTTACATTCGCGTTCTCAGTTGTTCCGGTGGTGGTATACAGAGGAGTGTGGTAATATTGGTGTGCTCAAAACTTTCCTCTAACACTAGTTGTCGACTGGCAAATAAATTTTGAACATTTTTTACTACGTTGTTCATGACATGTTACATGATTACTAAGTAGATTAGAAACGATTCAGTCTGGAATTTTTGAAACTTGAAAGACTATGTGATGGAATCGTCACGAATTACGTGATCAACTAAACATTCACCAAATTGCACGTTGACATGCGTGTTTACTTCTTAAACACCATGTGCTACTCATCATCAAAAACGTTATGTAAAACCATTGTGAAGAAAGCGCACAAGATTCAGTAAGCAACTTTTCACACAATTTTCTGTTAGTCTTTTATCCACCGTACATTAACTTAACTGCGTTCAGTCATACAAACCATCTGAACAAGTTCGGGAGAAGTGCTGCGTAACTGTTTTAGACCACTCGAATTCTAAAAGTAGTATAGTGAAATGGGTAATTTATCAGCACTTTCTACAGTGAAGTCGTACGAAACATCTAAGGTCGTGTGAGGAAGCTAGTGATCCCAGTATACTACCTAAGTATGTGTATTCCCACGTATTAATAATCTGAGGCAATATTATATGGGCTACTCATAAACATTCCGTCAAAAGTTTTCCACGCAAGTTTTAAGCACAGTCCTGGCAAAATGTTCATAGTATAATATTGGTTGTCCATTGGCAGGGTATAGTACGACGTACTTATCTTTTCCATTCGGGAGAATTCGTACCTTCCTTGGGCATGCATCTTACAAGTGATTTTGGGACAACATATGTAGGTAACTTCGTGCCCGTTGCAAAACACTATTTCACGACTGAACTGTAGATCCTTGCTTCATGCTAGTAGTCTTCAAAGATCCGCAAGTACATCTGACACAGTTTTATGCAGGCCATTAGAAAAGAAAACTTTCTCGGAAAGATGTTTACACTTTAATGTCGCAGGACGTCTGAAATGCTGAATTACTGTGTTTGAAGATGGGGACTTTATGTTTTTTTAAGCAACAAGCAGCAGCATGTTATTGTAAAATACCGAATTTTAAAGTCCATTAACGACTATTAATTCACGCAGATAAACTAGCAAGATTAGACCGAAAAACACAACCAAGTAATTATCATTGACCGGCTGGTTTAAATACGTTCATGAGCAGTATCTTCATGCAGCACCTCACCCAGATGGACAAATTCTCATCACCGAACTGTTACATCAACCATTCGAACAATCCTACAGGCACAACATTTCGCACACGCTAAGTTCCGATGAACTGACTTTTACTTGGTAGACGATCTAGTTGTCAGCATTTACTAATTATGCAAAGGGATCTTATGGATTGCTATTAATATAATCCCGGAACGAACATGTAACTAAAGTGTCATCTTGATAAGTAATTGATGTGGTTTATTTTATGCAGAATCTGCACGAATTCAGTTCGTCCGGCATGATTTATGAAATGCTCATTGTGATCGTTCAGCACATCGTGAGCTTCTATGAGGTTTTCAGGATATCCACTTGCTAGTAACATTTTTCTTAATTTCTCTTGTTCAGTATACAGCTTATCAGGAGTAAAAACACGTCTGGCTTTGTAAAGTTGGATCCTGAACAAACAAGGCTTGTAAGCTACTAAGGCAAAACTGAAGAACTAAAGACATTAGCCACTCCATGCTGCTTTACGATTAACAGGTTGCTGCAAAGTCCCATCCTTACGCTCAGAAATAAGCACATCTGTAAAAGCCTCAACCACACTCCCCAGAAAATAGTTGTAAAACTATATTGTTGAAAACTTGTTGAAGAACCATTGATTATTAGAGGAAATGGATGTTGATAATTCCAATTTATTTTTTAATCTTTTTATCTGCGTTCATTCTAACCCATCTTTGTTTCAAGAGACGGAATCCGGAACAAAACTCTTCGCGAGATATTGATATTTTGATTTGTGGCTGTCACATTTCTACACGGAATTACTGTGCATAGAAAAATAGTGAATGACAATTGCCGACAAACGAGGAGGTCACTTCAACGGCAAAGGAGTGAATACTCCACCGTCTCCTGTGAACTCACAAATAGTCAATGTTTTATGGCCAATATTGCTTTACTAATCAGTAGAAGTCTCGTACTGGTATTACGTGATGTGTGTCTTGCGTGTTTTGATGGGGTCAGTTAGGTGGCAGTTAATGGAATATGTTTGACGATAGACGAAATCGGATTCTGTAAATGTATCGCAGCATTCTGCAAATGCCGTTGGTGTCCACTAACGAATATGTTCAGCCATACGTTGTAGAAAGCATTCATTCATTCGGTCTAAGTAAACGCCACCTTAACCGAAAAGTTGTATGATAGGGGAGACAGATAGATGGCGTACCACAGAATGCGCTATTGAACATTCAGACAAATGCGACTCAACGCTAACCTCAGTGTATGACTCAGTTATCTGGTTAAGTGTTTTGTCTTTTATGCTGTTCCCAGGAGTAAATTAATGTACTCTATAACACAGGTTGTCAGTTTTGTTCAATTGTTTCAAGTGGTTTTTTCTGTTACCTAGCTCTTGGACGACTTTTTGATGACATTTCCCTTGCCACTTAATTAATCTGTTCCTTTTTCTGTACAAATATTTTTATTGTTTTGCAACAGAGTTGTTACTATGCTTTCTCTACATATAGTTGATACGAAGCTACAATATTACATATGCTAACCCTACCAAGTTGATTCATGGTTAACTGATCACTCCAACCCCCATCGTGGTGTACAACAAATAGAATCTCTTGGTAAGGCATACGACTATCGATTTCTATCTCACAAGATAAACTGAAGTTCGAGTGTTTAAAACTGAACTAGTAAAACGATGGCTTGCATGAGCCTTCACTGACGAAAGCAAAACACCATCTACACGAAGGTTTCAGAGGTGGACGCAAAAGGCTTGCTTACTCAATACTTCTGCCAACATGTGCCTTAGTGCTGTTGTCAACTCGTCTATACTGCGTTCCACAGAAATAGTTAGAATGAACTCTGTGTAAAAACAAACGTGACATTCTGTGGATTTTTATAGACTCATTAAAATGTTCCAATGACTTAGGTTCAATATAAGTAGCTACGAACATAACTTGGTTTGTATTAGTAACAGGTAAAAAAACGATCACACTGTTTAAACCTGGTGACACATATCTTCTAATCGTTTTGATGAAAACTGTTGTCTGCAAGTCATGTATATAATAACTGAAAATTTATTTAATCACGTGATAGCCTTTAACTTTCTGATCGTTTTCTACACAACTATTACTACACTTTAGGAGCTAAGACCAATTATTAAATCCGAAAAGGGCATCTCCTGCAAGAATTCGGTCGAAGCACGTAATTGGTTTCCATGGACCCGATTAGAATAGTTTATGAGTTGTTCATAAACTGATTGCAAACCCGAAATGAACAGAACGAAACAAAATGACGACGTATTGCAATTTAAAAGTATTTCATATAGTTTGCAGATATAAGGCGTAGAGCTTCATTTTTAATAACGATAGTTTCAACCATTTAGCATTATAATTAAGTAATATTGCCTGCATGCTTTCTAATGGATGATTGTCAAATGTAGAATAAATTCGATATCAGAAAATAAAACCTTTCGGTTAAAAAAGTTACTTTGTCTTTAATATTCTATTAGGGCGAGTTCTAAACAAAGTGTAGCGTACTACTATGTTACACATACAGACAACGGATTTGCGTCTTCTTAGCAGAAACAGAAGGATACTTGGTATTGGTGACTGATGACACTTTAAGATAAACTGACAATAGCTTGACACTATCTCAGGACAAAATTCATAGTCTTTTCAGCTTAAACGCTCTAACAGAAGCCCGAAACATACTATATAAAAATATTCACCGTACGTGTACATAATATTAAACATATAATATAGTGTAATAAATAATATAAGACAACAATGTTATGGTATGATGCAACGTGTCCTGTCATTTTTTTTGCAAACAGATTTGTAAACATACTGCAAAATGATTGTCGTAATAGTTTCAAGTTAATTATTGCATGTTACCGGCTTGCAAGAAGGTAGAGTATAAACCAACTGGACCATGTTCTCCGAATAAGCACCTTGTTGGCAATACGGCAGTCAACCGAACTCAATCGATGAGTCCTCAACTGATTAAATACAGTGTGTTTCTATGATGACTAGATCGTCTATTTTATATAACATTAGGTAATACGCTCCACCAAACAGTTATAATACTAGTAAAAAAGTACGGCATGTAATCTTGAAGTGTTCAGGAAACAGCGTAATAGGTCATTCTTAAAAACCGGACTGTTGTTTCAAGTGGACTCGGTAATCACCAACTGATTAGTAGTGGGGTACTTGATTGCCGCCCGTCCTGAATGCACACACTTTTTAACAATACGGCATGTTACAATCACTGGCTCTTTCACATAAGGAAATATCGACTTTATATTTAGTTTTACTCACTGCACTGTTTAAAAAAATTTATTTATAGTCGTTTGTGCGCAAAACAAATATTTGTACGACAGCAGATTTTCTCGTTGTTTTTTCTGTTTGTAAGTACGGACAGTTAGTTACTTCCCTCTCCAAAGCAGAAATGTATCATATTGCGTCGTCATTCACGGTATACTTTTCCACAACGTCTGAACTTACAAAAATACTGCTCTTTTTTTATACAGAATCATTTATGGTATCGTTGATCAACGTGTGTATAAAAAATTGATGACTGGTGCTGTCACTCTCAATGATCCCGTCTCAAATGTGATGAACAAGAACTTTAGAAAGGTGAGTAATACTACGTAGGGATAATTGAATAGTAAAGATTTATTTACGAAAGTGGAGTTTTGAGTACGGAAGCTAGCTATAGATAATATTTGTGCCCGTTAATGAAGTAATACTGGGTCCCTAGCCAAGCTTTTAACAATTACTGGGCTTGACACATCAAGAAAATTGACATCGGGGTTTCGTGTAGTATCTTTCGTTTGGTTCGAGCTAAGCATGGAAGCTGTCAATAGAACCCAATAGAAATGTACGTAGACTGAAACTTGCCACTACTAAACATTCAGCCATATTGAGTAATGCAGCTGACTATCTTAGTCTTTAACCTCCAGGGTTCACCGTTAAGTACTTGTTTAGTTTTTTATTTATTTGAAATTTATATTATAGCTTTATTGTGTTTCTGTTTTATTCAGCTCTATAGTACTGCCCAAGTGTTCGACATCGGTCGTTATTTAATGGTTGAGCCATACGTTGTGGTCTGGGATAAAAACGGTAAGTTTGTGACGAAATCTGCGTTCATAAGTTTGTTGATAGTGGTGTTGCTCAAAACAGACGTACAAAAATGCAACATGAAGTTGTGATTGTTTGAAAGATGGAAATGTCTGGTAACAAAAATAGTGAGGGGAGATTAGTGTCTCCATTTCAGTGTATTATTACGTTACGTTGTATTCCTGTCCCTGTTGTAATAAAATAACAATATTTTGTTGTTGATCACTAACAGTTGAAATCATCCACGCTTGGCTTTTGAGAAAAATATGCATGGATTGGTATATTGATGCTCATTGGTTACATAACTTCAGGTATACTTTATAGTAAGATCACTATTTTGAAAACATGAGAGCCAGATTAGTAAAGGGAAATCGAACAAAGCTACCGTGAGTGAGATTCATATATAAAGCCTTATCCATCTCCTGGTGTGGGATATGTTATTGTGCGTAACTAAAGCATATAGCAAAGAACACACGTATAGATAAGATTAGTGGCACCCGATTCGGATTAGCCTGTCACAGTGACCGAAGCTAAAGTACATCTGTGTCTAACAATCACCAAACTTTGCTTACTCTACACCACTTGTGTCACAACTCACATACCATGTATCCAGTGTAAACCTGAAGGAATAAGACCGGTTGGTGTGTGAGTAGGACCTTTGTGTCCAGTAGATCAACGCTGATTAGCAAACTGATAGTCTGGCTGGAAACTGAAACCTCTGTCTCTCCAGAAATAAACAGAGACTCCAATGGTAAGGTTTAAACTGAGGAGAAGAATATTGAAAACACATTGGAAGAAATATTTCAGTACAGAAGTACATGTTAGTGCACTCTAAAGAGCATGTGGGCGAAAAACAGAATGCAAGGCTGGACTGAGAGAAAATAGACAAAACATTTACCATACAGTACACCGACAAAGCTAAAAAAAGGAAACGGAAAAAGTCAAAGACACCCAGGCTTCTGAACAGAAGGGCGGGTGAGTTGCCGAACAACAGTCGTTGTTGGCTGATGCGAACCAGAAGAAAATAGATATAACTAATACAGCCTACTTGACCATAACGTCATCGTTTTCTATTGCCCGTCGGTTTACTATGAGTATGATGACGATTTACTAATTCCAAACGTCCAGCACATTCGCGGCCGCACATATCACAACGTCACATAGTCATGTCACCATGAGCTTTGGTATCAATGGGTCTCTTGTGTACCGCGCACTTGTCAACGGCCACGCAAGTGCTACCCAGCGAACGTGCGGACGCCTGCTTGCATCATAATTTTGCAGACCATCTGGTTCAATTCCAAGTCCTCCCAACATCTAAAATGAATAATACAACATGAGATACTTACCTGCATAACATCCTAGTGTCTCAGATTTCGACTACCAGGGCTTCGCTTACCTGATTTCAGCTGTCCATATGGCAGCTGCTTCGGAATACGGTCGTTTCTCATCCGACGGACGTGACCCAGCCAACGAAGCTGATTCAACATCAGCAGGGCTTCCATCCCGTTCATGGCCGCTCATCGTATTACCTTAGTGTTCGGAACCATGTCTGACCACCGAATTACCAAGATGCATCTTAGGCGCTACAAATGGAATCGGCTCAGGTTGAGCACGTTTTGCTTTTGCGACGTCTAAGTTTCAGTGTCGTGCAGCAGTATGGACAGTACCATTGAGTGGTAGATAAAGAGTTTAGTGCTCGGCCTCAGGGTGTGTTTCTTACAAACACGTCTTTCAAGATGTCAGAAAACAGTACTAGGTTTTGCCACATGAGCTCCCACCTCGCGGTCCACGGACAGATCGGTGGACAGATTGCTGCTACTTGGGCAGCAATCTGTGCAGTTGCTGAAAACATCTCCATTGACACGGGTTTGGGGTGAAGGTGCACAGATAGCGTGGTCGCCCAGAGAAGGCTGGATAAAGAAAACGTCCTACCTTTGCTGATATCCAGTCCAAAATTGGATGCCGCGGTCGCGAAAGCCATGGCCAGTCGCTGTAGTTCGTCTTCCCCTGGTGCTAACCGCGTGCTATCATTTGCGAACAGAAGCATGCGCATCATTGAGGTATTTAACCAAGTTGGGGCACTGAAACGTCAAATATTCAGTGGGCGTTTATCTGTCTAGTATTCAACATCAACGCCGTTCTCCGCCAAGTCCTGGCAGTCAGATACAGACGAAACAGGGTTGGGGTCTGAACACAGCCCTGCTTCACATCAGTGACAATATCACAGTCATCAGAGGTCAGTCCACACTACTGTATCTTCGCCTACATGACCACATGTAACATTCCAATCAACTTGACAAACTTACCTGGACATCCAAACTTACCGAGCACCGTCCACAACGCTTCACAGCTAACACAGTCAAGGACTTTGTTGAAGTTCATGAACAGGGGATACAGGGGTTACGTTCCTGGTTCAAGTATGTACATACGTACATATTTACAAAAAATACAAAAGTTTTATATACCAGGGCACAGATTAGTCATTTTGTCAGTTGGTTGGTCAACGCAGTGTTTTGTTAATGTGTAACATAATTGTGAACGGGGTTCAAGAAGTAGACAAGAAAATACACTTTGTTCACGAAGGCCCCAAATGGGACGAACAAGCTGATAAATCCAAATAGACCCAAATGACTAGCCTCGGCGCATTCTCGGGTTGACTAATTAAATGAGCAAAACTGGTTGTTACAGGCTTGGGACTTCAGTTCCAGAGCTCCTCATAAAAATATTTAATCTAGTCATATCTGCCGATTTCTCCCCGAAGTTTGTCTCCACGTGCTCCTTTACCACGTAATCAGCAAGTAGAGAGTGAATTTCACATCTGTTTTTGCAATCCGTCAAGTTAAGTTCCGACGTGTCTTCCCATTCTTATATGTTCCTGGTCCACATAACTGAGCAGCATTTAATGGTGGTAAAACACAAAATGGAAACAACAACGCGCGCGGTAGAACTAACAACGATGCGCGACATCCAGACGATCATAAATACGGGTTAATAAATTAAAACAAGTATATTTTTGGTAGTCGTTTGTGATATTGCTCTCAACATAGACACATTTTCCTCCAATTGTTCAACTGCCTTATGCAGTTCAACATATATTTTACCAATGGAGCTGTTATTCGTATAAATTACACTACCAGATTTTCATTCATTATTGAAGGTTTACTAATTTCGGTTTGTCGTACGTGTAGGCTATTTGGATTTGGCCAGGAATATTTGTCGACAGTCCTTCAATAAAGCTTCTCCAACAGTCGCTATTTGGAAACCTTTTTAGTCCAGGTAATACGCTTCTTGACAGTCTACGCGCAGTAGCGAATAACAACGAACGCAGACATCTGCCTCTATGACAGCTATCCACCCCAGCTTTGAAAAGCCTTTATTCCCTTCCACCTCCCCATTACTGATGTTCGCGGAGGCTGCTAGCTTTCCCTGATCTGTGTTGATTTTAATCGCAGATTTTGAACATCTCTATGCTCAAACGACTGAGAGCAATGGCTAGCTAGTATTGAATCCCGGACAAAGTCGTGGTTTTTATTTCTGAAAGGATGCCTGAATTGAAAATTTGTCACTTTGTCACAGAATAACTAACGTATTTCTCAACATACGCCGCAAAAACTGCACAAATTGATTTGTAAGTTCGTCTAGACAACTCATCCATTGCCAGCTAGTTAGCTTTTTTGATATTTCACACAAAATAGTTTTACCTGTGACTCTCATTTTCCAGTCACCTAGACAAGGAGAATAGCCAACAATTTCATCCCGCTCTTTGCTTTCATTTTAAGTTCTATTGCACCTTATCGAACTTGTGCAACATGAAACACACGGATTCATAAGATTTGTTCATCTGGACTGAAAAATCATCTGAATAAAAAGGAAAGTTACCACTTTGGTTTGCTTATAAGTTGCTCGTAATGTTGGCAAAATAATTTTACTAATATCTTAAAAGAATGAGTACTTCAACCAGTTGATTTGTATGAATCATACCCTAATTTATATTGAGAACTGAAAGTAATCGATGGTGTAAGTTAGAGTGACTTACAAAAAAAAACGTAAAGTTTCATGATGTGGGTTTGGGGTTTTGTGTGAGCATCAGTATGCAAACATTTTTTGACAGTTTGACGCATATTTGTAAACACTATTTAGACAAATATCAAGTGAATGTCTGCCTTTATCAAACATCTTACTTCAGTCCCACTGCTGGTTACTCAAGAGGATTTTCTGAACTGGACCGTGGAAAATTCTGTTTGAAGATTCAGCCTTCTGCATTATGAGATAACTGTAATTTCATCGAACCACCATCAACTGTCAATTCATTCATCTCATTCCTTATCTTGCCCACTATTTTCAATCAGCGTTGCGCAAATATCTATAAACAAAACTTCAAATCGACGGTTTGTAATTTTTGCTATCCGTTTGTCTAAATTTCTACAAGTTCTGGCGATAATACTCTCAACACGTAGCCCTAGTGGTCACTACTGAAATAATGAAGATCAAGAACAATATTTTGAGTAGAATCGCCGAAGTGTGTGTCACTTACTCGTGGATTAGTGTTGAACAGTGAGTCGGGTTTGTATCCACAAACCTGTTTCGTCGTGGTTACAGAAAATCCATGAAGATAGAAGAAAGCGGTAAAACAAATTAACTGAAACAAGCTTTCCCCGAAATGAACATGAAAAGACAAGCTGGTAGTGGTATATTGCACGATCTTTGTTCGAACTGATTTCGCTGCATCTTATCAAGTACATGCTGCAGAAATGAAAATTACAAAATATGCATAAAACTGTGACCTACGGAGAGTGTTCTGTCCAGGTCTGAAGAAAAGAGGAAGAAATTTGCCAACACTGCCAAGGTAGTGCTAATTTCATAAACAATTCCTTTTGCACACACACTGACGGTTTCAATAGTTTAATAGCAATTATCTCGACAAAGTGAAGTTAAGCTTTTATTCCGGTGCGTGAAAACTACTGAGAATGCCGATGGATTGTCATTCTCGTGATTTGTCTCGAGCACATCACGCGCGATAGATGACGCCGGTGTCACGTGTGAATGACCTTTGGTCTCATTCGCACAGATTCCACGGAGTTGGCTGCCGCGGTTGCACACCCACTTAGGCAAGTACTCTTCCATACTGACTTGCAGCTGCCTCCCCGTCACTCCAATATAGGTGGAACTGCACTCATACGCAAAGACAAATCACGAGACTGACAATCCATCGGCATTCTCAGTCATCTCCAAGCACCGGCATAAACGCTTAACTTCACTTTGTCGAGATAATTGCTATTAAACTATTGAAACCGTCAATGTGTGTGCAAAAGGAACTGTTTATAAAATTAGCACTACCTTGGCAGTGTTGGTGAATTTCTTCCTCTTTTCTTCAGACCTGGACAGAACACTCTCCGTAGGCCACAGTTTTATGCATATTTTGTAATTTTCCTTTCTGCAGTATGTACTTGATAAGATGCAGCGAAATCAGTTTGAACAACGATCGTGCAACATATCACTACCAGCTTGTCTTTAAAAAACAAATTAAATTGTCCAAAAAACATAACTCAGGATTTCCCACATTCTCGGTGACCAAGACTCTATGGTCTGATTGGCAGATATCGAGACTATGTTTCTTTGGCGGTCTCCAAATTATCAGTCATAATTTCGATTTTCCGGCGTGCTTCATGCTGATGAGATCCACCACGTTTGATCCAGATCTTCACCACCCTGATGAGAGACAGCAAAGTGAACGTTTAACAAATATATCATCTAGACCATTGTGGGGATTGGTAGGTGGTTGACAGTTTGACGGCACACGGAGTTCAGCCTATCAATGAAGGAATTGCGACATCCATGGAAAATAACCATTATTGGTAGTGTTACAAATATGACAACCTAAATCAAACGTTTTGATTGATCCAATCATCTTGTTCTCAAGGATAATTCAAAATTGTTCGTAGCTTTAAATTATAGACCAACTCGAGATCGCTATTAAGAATATCACTTTGAATTTGCTAATGTGAAAACAGCTGTACTTGGAAGTATGCAGTTTTGAGTGAGACAAGTGGTTTGATAAATAGTGATCATGAAGTCGGACAGTTTCATTCAATAGATTATGATGCTAGATTTCGTAACGTTTTGTGAAGGTGCACTGACATATCCTTCTTCAAAGGATACTTAATTTTTGGATAACAAGTCTGCTATTCACTTGTAAATATGGTGGTTGTTCACGGTAGTACATCAACAGGCATGAAAGAAAATAAACTATTTAAACCCGGGACAACAACTATAGTAACCGCTTGGTTCGTCATAAGATAAGAAAACATCGGCTTATATGTGAGAAGGAAACAAGAGTACTAAGTGACGTTTTCTAGATGATACATTTCGCGGGAAATTGAAATAAGTTTCAGGGATACATTGACACATTAAACAACAGTGAATTATAGAAGAGACCTATTTGGAAGTAACGGATATCAGTGAATTCAAAACAGCGACTGAAACAACATACTAAGTCACGACGAACATCCCATAAACCGAGTTGTTGAACCGTCATGCAAGCCTGCAAATGATGAATTCAAACTCAGTTACACATACAATTTGTTTCTCCATATACAATCCACCGAACGATCAAGGGGATTTACTGTTTTGGCAAGATTCCTTCGGCGGGTCAGGCTGGAATCCATCATCGTCACTACTGAGCATCGCAGTTTCAATACCGATATGTAACCTAAAACATATGACAACTCGGATAAGACCCGAATGCAACTGGATTCAAAACAGCGATAAAAACGACATTCCCAGATGTGGTTGGTCTTCGACTGTCGCTTCTGAGCACGTTGCTATGAAGATGGTTGGAATCCAGTCGAGGTCTACAGTCTTTGCACTTGGCTTTTTTCTGACTCACTGACAATTAGTTTGGCAGATTTGATAAGTTAAAAGAGACCCAATTGCGAAAAATATGGGCTTCGACTGGATTCCAACCAGCGACAAAAACAACTGGCCCAAACGCGGCAAATGCTCTACCAGCTGGGCTACGAAGTCAGGCCGGAAGCTCAAAAATGTCACATTTGGATGTAGCTGCCCACCGAACAAACGGTGTCATATGGAATTCATCGAGTGATTCAACCGATTGACTACCCAAGCAGAATTTCTCAATCAGTCCACGCTGGAATCCACCAACGCCACCGATGAGTATTGATATTGAGTTACTGATAAGTAGTTTGACAGATTTAATAGTTTAGAGAAGACCCAATTATGGAAAGTCTGGACTTCGACTGGATACGAACCAGCAACAGAAACAACATTCTAATCTAAGCCTAACATTACAGATTCAAATCATGGATCGATTACTTACGTCAAATGCTAGGACAGGTATGGAAACTGTGCTTTACGATGTACACTTTTCCGTAGCCAGGGGTAACCCTTCAGACCGATCTAATCTCGATTAATTTTGCTCCAGACAATTTGAAACTTCCCTTCTGTTTATATGTCGATCATCTGGACGGAAAACACCAAAAAAATAGTTGGTAGGAAAGCAAAACGTTGCGTGACATTAATTAATTTATAGTACTGTGTGAAAAACTGAAATATATTTCGACCTTCCAAATTTGATGCAGCTAACTTGAAATTCCGAAAATATTTGATACACTACTGATTTCAAAATTATCATGAACCTGTAAGTTCATCTAACAGCAGGTAAAACACAGGAGGTTTGAATTAGACTTCAAGCAATAGTCATTCTATTCTTGCTGAATGCAAAACACAGATTTGCTTGACCGTGACAACTTCCATGTTACTCTACCTGCAATATCGCCTCTACATGAGGTCTTTTTGCTTCATACCTGAGTTTTTAGAGATCGAATGACCAGCTGCATAGCTTGATTGGACAACTTTACGTGTTTACCACGAGTGGAAGTTAGCCCGAGGGAAAAACGTTTAATTAAACCCAATTATCAGACGTAGTTGGAAGAATCTGGGATTAGAGGCAAAAGTCAAGGCTACGTAATTATAAACTATTAACGTAGCTGCCATAATTCAATGAAACCAGTGACTTCTTTCGAGGTGGAAAATACCTGACGTAAACCTATCAGAAATTCGAAGGAATCGCTTAAAACGGCTTACTACACTTCTCTACATTGGTTTAAAAACTCTTGCGTAAAAACTGTTGAAATATGTATTGTTCCTTCGAACCAAAATTGGTTATTACTTGTGCAAAAAAATGGCAATGCGGTAACATCATCTATGGACAGTTCTCCGTTAATTTGACGGTTTTTGTTGCTATCAAAATGAAGACCTACTTTTTCTGCCCCCGAAAGCTTACAATAATGTCTGTAAAAAGATCTACGGATTTTTTGACCAATTCCGGAAACTCTAAATGACCTTGGAAAATTATTATTGTTTAGAACCAACACTATCCTATTACATTTCAACGGCTACATTTATGTTTGCTAATATCGTTAACATTCTTGAGCGCAACATGTTGGATGAAGCCATAACAGCTGCAAGCTTTGATCAAAGGTATGTGGACGATAGTTTCTGCGAAATGGACTGTTTCGGAGACGCCCAAGAGCGGTCAACAATTTTTAACAAGGTTCGCAACATAACATTCATCAATACTTGACGTCGCACAGAATTGTAGGTCAAGTGGGTCACTACACTGAAGCGAGTTTAGAGAGAAAACGTGGAGTGACCAATACTTGTACTTTTATAGCTATTCGCCGATCAAGCGTCTGACAAACATAGCATGGACCTTCAACAGAGAGGATAAGGCAGAGACAGAACCTAGTTTACCGGGGACTCATAGTGCTAATACATGTCGTAGAAAGTTCTACAGCGTCATACATGATGGCTAACGGGTACACTGAGTAAAGGCTGTTGACAAGAGAGAATGCTTAACCAACTTTGCTATTCAATGAGAACGCAGCACAGTAGGTTGGTATCCCCTCAGTTAATTAACACGATCAACTCTACATGTTATGGTGCAAATTCTATTTTCCCATTCTACGCGAAACGGACGGTAATGCCTAAGCTGAAAAATAAAATGCCTACTAACATTACCTCTTTGGTGGCATATTCACTCGACTGGTCCCGTTGTTCACCCTATATAGATCGCAATGTCTGCCGCTTGGCCACGACCTGAAACAACAAAAGCATTGATTCATCACCGATTGTGATCTACACACCGACAAAGCGAGGGCGTCTTACATCATCTCTTACTAGTCATTCCCTTTCAATCAACTCAGAATGTCACCGGCAATAGAGACCGTCAGTGTTATCCACCAAAGAAAGTAGGAATGTCAGAGGAAGCGTACGATAAACGAACTGTGAGAAGTAAGTCAGAAAAGATAAACAGCAGCCTAGACAATTATTTACATTGACAACAGAATACAACCATAACATAGCTTATGTAAAAAGTGCAACCGCATTTTGCTTCTTTTTACACGATCTTGTAAGACACACAGAAGTGATAACTGCTGATCTGACAAATCTATTAGATAAATTCACAATTGTTCTCGAACATTTTCACTTGAGTGTAAGTAACAGGTGTTATATAAGCAAATAAGAATCGGAACGTACCCCACCCTAAATTTGCTTTCTACCGGATCTAAACAGTGAACACCTTTTGTGAACGGATAGGTGTAGAAACTTGAAAGAAATAACAACCATTGTTTCTGAAGCATCCGGGAACAAATACAAGTATGCAACTACTCTAAACACAGTTAATGTTATACATTATCTATAAACGCGGTTGTAGCACACCTCTCTTATAATGTCCGAAGTTCATCTGCCAGAAATGTTTAAAAAATCCAATTCAAATGATGGTGAAGTGTGTATAAAAGTGATGCAAATGTCTTGTGTGAGTCGTATGTTGAAAAATAAAAAAAGATTAACGTCTAGATGAAACCTAGTTGCATCTTCAAATGCTCGTCTCATCTTTGTACTGTAAGATAAAAACAGGATGGGAAGACAAAAGTGGACAGCTGTACGGAATTTTCATAAGCTTGGGAACTTGTTCTTGATTCATATTGTGAACAGCTGGTAAACGAATAACAACAATACTCCAAAAATGTATGACAGAACTTGTATAAGTAACTTATAGAGTAAATGCTGGAATAGGTACAAAGGGTTATGACAACATCTTGAGCCTGCTCAATAAACCTGATTGTCAATGGATTCTTATTTAAAAATTTACGTATCCTGGCTTGTGTTCGCGGAACTGTGCAGGTAGGGAAGTG
>JTDE01003115.1:67499-85436 GCA_014338405.1 Paragonimus skrjabini miyazakii | reverse complement strand
AGTTCAAATGGAAATCGCTACATAGTTGTCATGATAGACCACTTCACAAGATGGGTGGAAGCCATTCCCACAGCAGATCAGACGTGCGGAACGGTTGCAAACGCTTTCGTGAACAGCGTCCTGGCTCGCTTTGGAGTACCGTACAAAGTTATTACAGACCAGGGCTCATGTTTTTAAGGACAGCAATTCCAGGAGATGCTGAGGAATTGGTGGATTCACCGATTGAGAACATCGCCGTACCATCCCCAAACGAACGGACTGACGGAGCGGTTCAATCGCACAATGAAGGAATGGCTGAATAGTAGAGGAATGAACTGGGAAGAAAGACTACCGGATGTTTTGTTTGTATACCGCACAACGAAGCAGGCAACAACTGAGAGTTCCCCATTTGAGCTGACATACGGGAGGGAGCCAAGGATACTCTTGGATGTCTACGTGTCCAAAGACAGAGAGAGACAATTATTGCCGCAAGAACGACAACACCTGGAACACCGTGCTCTTGAGCGGACAACAGAAAGACAACGGCGGAATAAGCCAAGATGTGACGTGATGCACAACACACATAAATGGCGCCCGTTTAGGATCGGAGATCAGGTGAAAGTGAGATATTACAGCCGACCAGAAACATCCGGCCCAGGCGCAAGAAAATTTAGATGTCGACGGAATGGACCATTCACCATCATGAACCGCAAGAATACGAGCTTCCAAATCAACCAAAGTCCTCGTAGGCGATGGGTCAATGGTGTACAACTGGCACCCTGGCACAACCGCGGCAAGTTCCTTAGAGGAGGGATGAGTGTGGGGGACTGTCAGGCAAGAAGTGCGAGCATTCCAACTCTCGGCGGAATACCCCAATACAGGGGGAGTTGCGTTCAAATACCCACGGTGAGCGGATGGAGAACGGCGTGGGTGACCGAATGAGTCATCGCCCGACCGGATAGGGCCAACGGGCGAGACGTGGCAGCCGAAATAGGATGAATGACCAAATTGAAGGCGTGATTATTCCAACACTCTCAGGAATATCTGGACACGGCTGCAGTGTGCGTTCAAAGCCTACAGTAAATAGACGGAGGACAGCACGAGCGGCCGGGCAAGCCATCGCTCAACGAAATCGGATAAACGGACGAGGAATAGCAGGCAGAAAACCCCCGGGTAGAGGGCCCCAACCACACACCTAAACCGGGTAGAAGTGCACACGACGCGTGGACGGAAACCTCGGGGTGTTGTGGACTAGACTTCTGACTCATAAACGCGAGAGCGCGCGTAGCATGTGAACTAGCGAGTTGGGCAATGAAGATTATGCTTTACTGAACGCCTTTTCGCTACAATATTTCTGCAGGCTTTCCTGACACCGAGCTAATTGTCTTTTAATTTTTGCAACTAGCAGAAGGAGTAATGGTCCGTGTGCATTATCAGACTTCTGCCCAGGAGATAATGCCAGAATTTTCACACGAAGAAGACTGGCATTTCTTTCTTCGGCGTACAGTACCACTCGTAGTTACTTAACCATCGGCTACCCGCTCCCTTCCGTCTTGTCATCGCTGCAACAGAACTGCTCCGATTATAATATCGCTTACATCGGTGTCCGAAACAACCTCTTCCAGCTGGCGGCTACAGATCTGGAAAAGCTGATTTCAAACGAACGTCTGCCAGGCGGTCCAGCACAGACTCCAAACTGCGTTCACGCTCTCGGTCGGACCTTCCGTTGACTATGACATCATTCCGATAAACTAAGCATGTCCTGGGGATCAAGCAATGCATTTCTTTCTGCATTAACCCCTGAAATGTCGGCGGTACATTTGATAGTCCAACGGGTATAACTTACATACAGTTTCGACAGCAAGCTGAAGGCTGCCTTAACCAATCACATTCTTCAGCCTCCATCTGCCAATAACCTAACGTCAAATCTAATGTACGTGACTCCCCCAACAGCATCAAAAGAGGTCGTCAATTCCAGATGATGGCACTGCATCCTTCTTCATCACTTGGTTTACCTTCCCGTAGCCAACGCATAATCGTAGGTCACCGCCTTCCTATTTTACCAAAACTATTGGGGCAGCCGACGAAGAATTTCAGGGTTCGATCACATTGTTATCTAGCACGTCGTCAACCTTTTTGCTTACCTCATCCTAGAGGTGTGCAGGTATTCTGCGTGGAGGTATCTTGATTGGTGTCGTATTCCCCGTACTAATTTCATGCCTTGCAATGCGCTTAAGACCTAGCCTTGGCATCGCCCGAGCAAACACATGTGGCCGACTTTTAACTAGTGAATTCAAGCATCTGACACTTTGGGAATTGTTAGAAGCTCCATTCAACGTAATAATCTTGTTAATTCTGCGATTCACGTCTGAAACAGTCGCTGTAATATGGAGGGAGAAGTGGGATTTTGGCAGGACTTTTTACATAGGTTTCAGGTGAGTGGTGCCTGAAGGGCTCCTTAGCTGAAGTTTATGCGCATCAAGCGTACATCTGAAACGACACAGCAGATCCATCCCCACTATAACACAGAACGGAAGGTTGAGGCTAACCACAAAATTGTGTTCTGTATAGCGTCCAGCTAATATAACCGGTACAATAACCCGCCATCTTTCGGTATTTGGCCACCACTGGCTGCAAAATTGCGTTGAAAACACGATTTCCGCCTGCAGTCCAACAGTTTGCATACTATGTGTGAGAAACAAACTTGATGACGCCTAGGTGCCCACTAAACCCAAGAGCGATACTCCGCATATTATCTCCATCGCCAGCCCTGCTAATGTTTGGGAGCAATCGGTGAGGAGGAGAAAGTGAACAGGCTCACAAGGGTTACTTGTTCTGGTGTGGTTTCCGGCTGCGCGTTCGATGGTTTTGGAGGCCTGACGATTCACCTTGAGTGTCTGGTTGACCGGTCTACACGGGTTGTTCAACCATGATTGCCAAGCGCATCCTCCATACCGCAAGTGGCTAGGTCCCTGATTGCAATATCGGCTCCTATTTTACATTGGGGGTTGTTCCTCCGGGTGGTCACCCGTGTCGGAACACAGTATTGTGCTGGTTGGCTGATAGCTACATCAGCCTTGTCGGGGTTCCCGGCCAACCGCACCGAGTCGTCAAAGTCGCTTGGTGGGTGAGGCAGCAGCTCCATTTTGTGTTATTTGGCAGGACTACCTTCACCAGCTGCTCGATAATTCGCTTCTGGAGTTACCCTGGGGACAAACGACTGTAAAATTTTCCCTTTGAGCCGTCTACGAGCATGAAAGTGCTGTTGGTAGACTGTCGGGTGCAAGGAGGCGTCCAGTAGAAGTCGAAGTTCCGTGCAGTTCCTATTCGACACGGCGGTGTTCAGGATTTTGACCTCGACAACCAGCATCGAAGGCCTCCCCGTTCGGCAAGTTCAGATTCAGGTTGTTATAGGATTCTGATGAAAAGTTCTGGAGATAAGCCCGTGTTTGGCCTTCCCAACTGTTATGGTGCCTCCCACAGTGAAATTTTCGGAACGTGGGATCGACGGTTGCTGTCCGGCCGTTGTGGGCATCGTCGGAAACCCGTCTATGGCGTTCATTAGTGTTTACATCGGGTGACTGAAGACTCCGGAGTTGGATAGAGTAGCAAGGTGGTGATTTTCTTCGGATTTCTTTGCGGATCTCGACATTCCGAATCTTAGCAAGGTCGTCAAGGTGTGGTATGCAATCAGAAGAGCTCCCAAATGTTGTGCCCAAAGATATATTATGCAACTTGCAGCGGTACTAGAATGATGAAAAAGGACAAGAGAACATGGTTGGGGGAGTTAAAGTTGAACACAGCTGCCCTCCTTGTCCGTCTGACTGTCCATCGACACAGGATCTTCGTGCATAGTGTTGACGTAGCGACCACCACAAATTCAGTTCGTGCGCGCTTGCTATGTTCGATCAAACACAGGCCTACATCCATCCTGTCAACGGTTTATCCACTCGCTTCACTGTTTCTTACGCAGCTGGAAGTATAATATTTATTTAGTGTTCAAGACTTAGGTTGTTCCAGTATGGACAAATGACACGGAATGTGTGGTATCACAGCAAAGTCGATCCCAGTTTGACAGATTTTTGTCGGTCTACCCCGATCATGTGGACAACTGGAATGATGAGGGTAAGTGAGGTTGCTGTATGTTGGAGCAAGTATAAGAAGTCGCGACTGCCCTAGTGTTGCAGTGGAGTGATAAGAGGCCATACGGAGAAGAAAAGAAAAAGTAGGAGAAGAAAGGAAGGTCGAGAGATGTGAGGAGTGACAATAATGAAGGTATCTAGGACGATAATTGCCCGACTGCCAAAGCTCATTTTGGGGTAATACAACCGTTTAACTGGTCCCTGAATGCATCGATTGACGGTGCCATGATAGTCGTCCTCGGTAGTGCTTTCCATGTAGAATAGACCGGGACAACAAAAATATGCTGTCAAATTAAGAGGCTGTATCGTGGCACAGAAACCTTGTAATTGTGGCCCGTGAGACCACGCATGCTAGTTGCAGAACGTGATTTCCCCAACTTTCGCCGTTTGGAAAAATATTCTGAAGCAAACCCCGGCTTTGGTAGCGTGGTATCTGTTTCAGAAATTGAAATCGACGGGTTCTGCGTCATGGGTTGATATATTTGTTTAAATTGACCATTTATTAAAAACGGCGTTATCGTACATCTTTTTTCGAAATTCGGTATGGCTGCTGCTCCTGTGGTGGATTACTTGCGACGATGTCAATAAAAGGCTGCTGGAGTAATGTTCAATTTATTATATGATTATTTCCTTTCATTCATCATTTTATTGTTTTGCTTATATTCTAAATTGTAGGAAATGGATTATATTGCGACTTTCAAGGCGATGTTTGAGAATCGTGAATTTCGCACATTCTCACAGTTCCAGGAGTGCCTTCAGAAGTATATGGATGAATTGGGCATTATTTACGTGCGTGGGACAAGCCGTAGGTCGAAAACTGCCTTGAATTACGATATGGTAAGGTTTCGTGTTGTCCTGAAAACCTTGCAGGATTTTCATCGTTGTATGAGATATGAAAGGCGTAGGAGTGCACGCAGGGGTATGCGACGTGTTTAGTGGGTTAACTGTTGTTATTTTTAACGAAGCAGTTCCTGTGACACTTGTTGCAGATCAAGGTTTAATGTGATCCGACAAAATGCCTGTCTGGTTGTCAGCTCTTTCGAGTTGGAGCACAACCACCCCCTCAATCGTTTGCTGTATGAGTCCCATCCTATGAATCGTGGACTCACTGTCAGTGAGGTGAATGAATGCAGGAGTCTGTTTCAATATAATACACCAATCGCCGACATTAAGCAATATGTGGCTGATGTTTACGGAAAGTTTATTACGACCGCTGACGTTGGAAACATCCGCCGCAAATTGAAGCCTGCAATGTCAAGTGAGTTCGCTCTATGATTCGTCATAGAACATTAAAGAATCTTGAAGAGGTACTGTCAGTAATCAGTGCGACTGGTGTGGTGCGCACCATGCGGGATGAAAGCAACAGGTATACGCATATCTGCTTTGCCCAACGAATGCAAATTGAACTATTTCGACGTTTCCCGCATGTTGTGAATGTGGATGCCACCCACGGGACAAACAGACACAAGTATGTCAAAGAGCATTTCCTCATACTTTCGAAGCTGGAAGTTATATCAGTTTTTGGTGACAGATGGTATGGGACACGGTCGACCCGTGATGTATGGTTACGTTCATAGTGAGAAGTATGCTTCGCTAGGAAAGCTATTCGAGATCGTTCGAGAAGTGGTGGGTGAGCACACTGCGGTGAAGACTTTTGTCATGGACAAGATGACTGCGCAAATGAGGGCAGCCCATGTGGTTTTCGGCTGCGACATCATGTTATGTTACTTTCATGTACGTGATGCCGTGCGTAAGCATATAAGTTGGTAAAATTTGTCCGTCATGTTCGGTAAAAGGCAAACTCTTTCCGCAGTCGTTACTTGTTCCACCGAATGGCTACTGTAGACAATGAAGAAGAGTAAGTTACAACCTTACTTCGCTCACCGTAGATTTAACCGTGACTTGAATATAATCCGGCGAACCGATAGGAAGTTTCCAAATTATTTGTTGTGCCATTGGTTGTACATTAAGCCAAAGTGGGCTATTCATGCGCAAAGCAATGTTGTCCACTTTGGCAATCGCACGAACAACAGACTGGAGAACGCGAACGGGCGGTTGAAAAAGAAAACGCATCCAAGAGACTTCCTAGCGGTTGCAATTTAAAAAATATGGATCCACAGTGAGTGGCTGATGATGGAATATGAGATACAGACGACCTACGGATGCGACCGTCGTGAAGTTGTCGATGTTGACTGGTATGTGAAAAACATTCTTTACAGAATGACCACGTTCGCAAGTCAACTTGTCCAAAAACATCTGAACGGACGGACTCCACGACTACATTTCGAAACGGCACCCGGATGCAAGGTGAACGGTTCTCTTGTAATAGCCTTCAATATTGCAGCTTCGAGTACAACAGGGTGGCGAGGCTTTTATTGTCGATGGCGTGCAGGGCACCTGTGAGTGTTCTTTTTACCGTTCAATGTGGCTTCCGTGTATTCACATTTTGTCGGTGCTTCGGAAGCATTTTCATCCCTACGGTAAGGTTTTTAGTAGTTTTCATTTCCGTTCACAAAGGTCTCGTCCCCATTCATGAGCGGCGGCTGACAGAGTACAACTTGCCAATCCGACGATTGGCGAACCCATAGCTGCGGCCCCTTGCTGAAGCCAACTTCAGTCGTCAGTACAAGGCCCTGCATAATGTACTTGAAAAACTGCATGACTACAGCAGCCGTACGACAGTGGAGTGCTTCGATAACATCATTACGTTCGCCAGTGAAGTAGTGGAACGTGCTATAACTGGCTTACCCATGGACGACTCTGCCACTGGCTCATCTGCAAGCAGTGTGCAACCGAGATGGATGAAAAAGCCTGGAACAGGGTGTACATGTGGATGCTGCGGTGGCCCGGTACAGATAGACAGCTATCGCTGCGATGCCGATCGACTAACTTTCCACCCTGGGTGTATTGAAATGGCATACACAAGCGAGTGTCCATTTTGTGGCCAACAGCTTCGACCTCAGTCACCTGGTAAGTGCACGTTTCGTATTCTTAATTTTGACAGTTCCTCCTACTTCAGCCATTGGTCCCACTCCCCCAGCGACTTTGGAAAGCAAGCCCCGCGCACAACCTACAACGGATGTTGATTTAGACCAGCTCGGTGATAGTGTATCGCTTGCACACGGGCAGAGTAAAGCGCGGATCAGCATAGCCTTGGGTGAGTATCAACTTGATATAGTTGAAAGTAAGTTCCTTCATACATGCGAACACAGTTTTCTTGCAGATATCCGACACGATGAACGATTCAATGACGAATGTTTCGTATGATACGAGATACTCATAACACGTGGAAATTGACGGTTACAATCAGTACTGAAGATATGCGGAGGTAGTATGTACCATACCCACAATGTTTCAATACATAACCCACGTTGATAACACCACATTTTCATTCTCAGCGACTTCACTGGTGAAGTGGGGCAAATAGATGGAGCACTTGCGATGAAGCATGTAGTATTGGTTGGCTTAACTCGCAAGGTAGGACAAATGGATGGAGCAGCTATAAGTACTTAATCATGTAGTATCAGTTGGCTTAACTCGCAAGATAGGATAAATGGAGGGAGCGGCTATAAGTGTTACGGTTTCCATTAGTGAATGGGTTCACTTGTAATGTAGGACTATGGACGAAGCAGTTATAAATCGTTGAATACGAATTACTAAAAGGGTTAACTCGTACCGCATGGCCAATGAACGGACCAACTATAGGCGTTTCAGCAGGTAGTTCTTGTTGGCTTTACTCATAATCTAAGACGACTGTTCGGAGCCGTTGTGGGCTTTACGGCGGGAATTACTCCTCGATGTCGTTTGTTAAGGTGATCACCTCGTCTTCTTGCCAGCATAAACTTGAATAAATTGCGTCCATGCGGTTGATGGTTTCAAATAGTGCAACCTAGACTATAGAACGGTCCTCGCGTTCTGATATGGTTTGGTTATTTGGTTTGATTACTTATGAATATTACACTCTTGAAGTGTGTTTCAACTGTGGGTGTCAGGCAAGAGATGATGGATTTTTTCGGGATACATCATGTGCCAGTTACTCAAAACTGGTTCACCTAGGCTGCCACAGAGTCAGTTCGTATGCCTGATCATCATATCAAGTAGTCACCGTCTGTCATATTTGGTCGTATAGAAATGGCGTCCCTATTCATTGTTTAATTACTTCGTTCCTGTTCAGTTTCGTCGCATACGCAGTAATGGTGAAATTTTTGGCAACACAGTCAGGTTAACGATACTACTGACCTCGGACTACAGTGACTTTGAGGTTTTGTTGTGTTTATAGTTCTATGAGGCAGGTTCAGTTCCATAATATTCTTCCTTTGTCTAGTTATCTGCAATGCTTCCAAATGTAGGCTGTTTTATCAAGACTGACACTAACATTATTCTCAGTTTAGACGAAAACTTTTTGCAGATTATACGGAATAATGAATAGAGAAGCTACGTCCAGAATTTCGAGTATTTGAAACATGAAATCGATCGGCTAAAGCTATGAACAACGTCCAGGTATCCAGTTAGCGTTCACACTAGTAGATGCTTCAGCTTAATTCACTTAAGCTATGAACAACGTCTGAGAATGCACTACGCGTTCACACCAGTAGAAGCTTCACCTGATTGACTTAAGCTATGAACTACGTTCGCGTATCCAGTAGGCATCCACGGTTGCAGATGCTTCAACTTGATTCACTTAAGTTATGAAGAACGCATGGGTATCCAGTATGCGTTCACAGTATTAGATACTTCAGCCTGATTCACTCAGGCTATGAGCAATGTCCGAGAATGCAATATGCGTTCACACTTGAAGCTGTTTTTTCCAAAAGATTTCCGTGGACAACATGGAGAACAAACACATGCGATAAGTGTGGGAGACGTGTATTTGAAGCGTTTGAGGTACATGCTCATCATCATTTTCGATTCCGTTGATTATCACATTGATTGTAATATTCTTCTGCACCATGATAGATACTTGGAGTTCTAAACATCAAGTTGTGATTGGCTGGGAGATATACTTACCGGTGATCGACAGGCAGATTGAGTTCATCTATTCCCGCATATTGTTTCGTATGAACGACACGCGACCTCAGTCCAGTTGAAACGATGCAGTAGAGTGATTAAAATTTACTCCTGAAGATACTCAGTGATACTATGGGACATGACGCCCTTTCCTACGCCGATCCATATACACCGGTGATGGAAACCATCAGATCATAGCATCCTTTTCAACCATTTCTGAAAGCAACGTTTCGTCTACCATTATCCACCTGAAATCTTACAAACCAGGAGAAATAGTATAAATATCGTATAGATAAGGAACTTGGAAACATTACCATACATGTTCCACCATCAAATACGTCGGTATTCTTGTTGAAATGCAATACAAACTTTGTGTGGTCGTATATTTCCATTTGGGCCATATCTTCAAAACGCCGCAACGTTAAGCGCTCTCGAACCATAGGATGACGAATTTCGTCTTGAAAACTGCGACGAGCACATTTATCAGGCTTACAAAAGCCAATTAACGCCAATAGTGCGTTAGTTTCATGAAAATGATGGAAACATTTTTCGTCACCGAACCAATACTGTTGGGACTTGATCATCGTATTGCAACTTTCCCATTAACGCTGTTTATTTACCATTGATATACTTTAGGTACTTTGACTAAAATTTCGATTTTAACATTCCCAAAATTATTTGAAAATCGAGGATTCGCGCCAAAATGACCGTTGTGCATTTTGAACGACCTTCCAATCGACTCTCGAAAAAACAGGCAATTGCCTTATGAATAGCTTATTCCCCATGTTTTAACAATGTTTCATTCGACAAAAATATAATAACGTTTTCCTGCTTTATCACACTCAAATTTTAGTAAAACCATATGCTTCCACATGTATGAGGTATTTTTCCATTATATTCCACCATAAATTTTCCAAAATAACATGGTATGAAACCTTTGGTTATCTTTTTCATCAATCCCCATGCCACTGAACTACCGCACATTCTTAGCTTACTTCTTCGGAAGATTAAAACAAAATGATGCCGTAGCTGCAGAATTCTAGAATTTAATAAACCGCAAAATTTTACAAAATTACAACATTGGTGGCAAAAGAAAATTTTTTAACTGACGGATTACAAAGATATTTACGTTCTGTCTATTACATTCAGTCAATGAGTCTCTCCGTATCGACGTCTGCGTTGTGGATTTTACTGGAGTAATCGGGCGAGCATATGATTTTTTATGTTACTGTATGTTTCTCCCCCTACCACCTGTAGATTAGCGGAGGTAGTTCTTACTTCGACAGACGGTCCTTATAAGACAAAGAAAATTGACTCTCAATCCCTTTTAGTTGTCCTCCTCTGGAAAGCCTCTAGAGCAATTACGTCTTTATTTCGATACGGCGCACATGCCTGAATGCTGAATTGCAGCAGTGGCCTTGCCAATGTATTATACATGCGAGGGGATGTTTCAATTCGGAAAACGCAAGAAACCTACTAAGCATTGTCAACCTGCTACTGGTTTGCTTTTCCATCAGCAAAACGTCAGTATTAGGGAAGGGGTCAGATTTAACAGTAATACCTAGACCACGCTCCTGGTGGACACTAGCTAAAGTATCGCTGCCGATGCGACATGTTTTAATACTGTGACGACGAACGCGCAGTCTTCGATTTGGATGTACTGAATCAATTTTATTCCCTTCGTAGGATAAATGAAGGCCAACAGCCACTATATCCAGATTCTTGAGCCAATAAGCCAGAGGCCTCTGACGCTTCAACTTCTGGTTTTTTGATTCCAACGTAGAGTTCAAAGTAGGTTCTCGCGAGTTTGCTGAAACAGGAAAAAGAAAAGATCGATTTTCCGAGGACCAAAAGTGCAGAGCATCCAAATCCCTTTGGAAGTCTTCTGCCACTTCAGCGCTGTGCAAAACCGGCCACTGCTTCGTATCAGCTGCACACATCACATCAGCAGAATTGTTAACACCTGGGGGCGTTGATGTAGCTTAAAATAACAGGAGATCCTGCATTGATCCTTGTGCACCCCAGTTATGGCGTTTAATGATCCGGATATTTCGTCATTCACTCTACCTGTGAATGTGCGACAGGATAGGTCTTGTGTAGTGTCTACAGTCCTTATTTATATTTTTTATTCATTTCTGTACGTTTAGATATATTGTTTTGTTGGCTCCATTTCTACATTTGTTTAAAAGCATCACCATCACTTTTAAATTTAGCCGTCAACACGAATAAACGGGATTTACGGCACTTAGTCTGTTTTCTTCACTTATGCGGATTTTTGAGCTGGTGAAGTGTTTGCGCGGCAAAATATTTCAGCCCCGCATATTGGCTGATCTATCGACGCTCAACATTTATTATCCCACGCCGCATTTGGAACTACTTATCGACCGCCTACCAAACCTGCCCTCTGGCGCCGTCTTCCTCTGGGGTGGTAAACTATCCAATCTAGAGGACCGTGACTTATCAGTGAGTCGTTGGTATTTTACTGATACGTCTTCCGTTTCACTTGTATGCTTACGTTTTGTGCCCATCCGTTACCACTACAGCACTCCTCTGGCGCTACCATGTTTTAGTTATATTATCATCGGAATGATCAGGCCACTACACTTGCTTCAGCTATAAATGAACCTCACCGCGTGAGCCCAGATTATCCAATTTGCCCAACAGCGTACTGTGATCAACTTCATTTTGAATGCTGGTCGTAGGCCATGAGTTCCTGAGCTGTCGTGTTCTGGAAAATTATTATACGCGAAAAATTGTTTATTTGCTTGGTACCTAGTGCAGAATTGGAAATCGTTGAAATCTGCGTCATAGACTCACATCTGTTTGTTTAAGCTGACCGTTAATTGGAAACGATCTTATCGAAAATCCTTTTGGAAAATCGGTACGGCTGATGTTGTTGTGGTCGATTGCGTGTGGTAATGTTAACATAAGGATGCTGGAGTTAGTTTTAATTTTTTTAATTGGTTGGTTAGTTTATTTTTATTGGTTCATTTTTTATTAGTAGGAAATGGATTATATTGCGGCTTTCAAGGCAACGTTGTAGAATCTTGAATTTCACACCTTATCACAATTCCAGGAGTGCCTTTAGAGGTACATGGATAAGGTAGGCGTTATTTACGTTCGTGAGAAGAGCCGTAGGTCGGAAGCTGCTTTGTAATATGATGAGGTAAGGTGACATGACTTCCTTAATACCGTGCAAAGTTACTATCGTTGTACGAATCATAAAGTGCGTAGCAGTGAATGCAGGGTTGTGCGACGTGTCTAATGGGTTTTGCTGTTGATAGTTTCAACAAATCAGTTCTCGCAACACATGTTGCAGATCACGATTTCATGTGGTCCTACGAGATGCGTGTCTGGTTGAGAGCTTCCTCGAGTTGCAGCACAATCACCCTCCCAGTCTTCTGCTACATGAGCTCCATCCTACGAATCGTGGGCTCACTGTCAGTGAATGCAGGAATCTCCTTCAGTACAACACACCAATTGCTGACATCAAGTAATATGTGGCGGGTGTTCACGGGAAAATGACCACAACGGCCGACGTTGGAAACATCCGCCGCAAGTTAAACCCCGCAATGTCAAGTGAGTTTGCTTTGCAAGATTGGTCGCGGGATATTAGAGAACCTTGGTGGAGTGCTGCCGGTAATTAGTGCGATAGGTGTGGTGCACTCCATGAGTGATGAAGACAACATATATCTGCTTCGCAGATTGAACTATTTCGACGTTTCCTGCATGTTGTGAATGTGGATGACACCCACAGCACAAACAGGCACAAGCATGTCATTGTATATTTCCTTATACTTTCGAAGCTGGAGGTTCCTCGTGACGGATAGTATGGAACATAGTCGACCCGTGATGTACGGGTGTGTTCGTTGTGAGAAGTATGCTCCACTACGTAAACTGTTGGAAAGTTTTCGGGAAAAGATGGGCGACCAGAATTTGATGAAAAAATGTTGTCATGTTTGATAAAATAAATTCTTTCCGCAGTCGTTATCTCTTCCACCGCATGGCTACGGCAGATAATGAGGAAGAGTAAGTTGCACCCTGACACTGTTTACCGTAGGTTCAAACGTGATTTATGTTTCATCGGGTGAACCGATAGGAAGTTTCTGAATTATTCGCTAACTAACTGTACGTCAAGCCGAAGTGGGCCGTGTCCACCAGCCAACTTCAACCATCAGGTTGATCGTCCCCGAGTGACAATTCCTAAAGCCGTATTGCCCTGGTGCCAACAATGAGTAAGTACTTAGGTGGCCCCCGACGACATCGTCTACTCTGCTTCCCAGTACTTTTGATATACTTGGGAGTATGACAACCGGTCTGAAGTTACTGACGTTCGTTCCATCCCTACTCCTGTAGACGGGAGAGATGACGTTGTGCCTCCAAGTAATCATCATCATAGACAGCAATGCATCAGTTTTTTACATTGATGAACGACAATATAGCAGCTTTCGACCTAGTTAGGGAAACCGTGTGGTCGGAAAATATTTTAGGACAGTCAACAATGGATCCAGCAACAGATATTTGGTGAACCCTGTGGTCGGCGCTTACGGCTGCTGTGCACTGATTACGACATTTTTAAGCCAGGTGTGAGGCGCCATCTCTTTTAAAAAGAAATGCGTCCCAAAATTCTTGTCTATCTTTCGTTACACGCTTGGTTGATGATTTGAGCTGAGGCGGCTTAGAGGTGAAGCGGGAAACGTAAAGTGGATTTGAAATGGTTATCGTAGTTTTCACGCATAACATAATGCGCTCTAGATGTTCATCTACTACGCTACATTTTTCAAGTGGTGGTCAGTTGGCTTGAGATAAGCGTTCTGGTATCCCATGGAAGTTGGCTGATGTAAAATTGTGTCGGGGCGGCGTTAGGGAGTGAGTGGTCGCGACTCCACATATTTGGTGGAAGCTGAATATGGCGTGGTCGCTTACTTATAATGGCGTACAAAATTTAGTGATATCCAGCATGCAGGTTTCCGTAGTTAACCACATGTCTAGGCGGGATGACCTGTGACATTCTGTCCACCTCATTGGCTGGTTAACGTGTTCGGTGAGTCCCACTTTCTGCACGAGACTTTTGAACTCAGTGGCTGCAGTACTGGAGGTTATTCCGCAAGAGGAAGCTGCATACTGAATGTTGAAATCACCTGGAATAACAGCGTGATATCCAAGGGCTACGGTGGCACTGTGCATTCCTTCATCCAATTCTGGGTTTGCGGACGGAGCACAATAAACGATGCCGGCATTGAAAATTGGCGAGTGAGACTTCCTAATGCTTACCCACAGTGACTTATCATGCGAAAGCAGAGCGGGGCCTCTATGTAAGGCTGCGTGTAATTTGACACAGACGTAATCTGCTACTCATCTCCCTTTGCTGACCAACCAACCATCAAGGAAGATGGATTAACCAGGGATGTCTGTCTCTAGGCCGGATACGTTAGGCGTTAACGACGTCTCCAATACATCTGTGATCTCAGATTTCTGTGAGTCGGCCAGTTATCGCAATTCCTGTACCTTCTTCTCTAAACAACGAGCGCTATCAAACCTACGCCACCAGTTAGATATATTTATCTGCATACCTTTGTCAGGGGTAGTATCTGCCTTCGCATGAGCAATCGATACTACATGGGTTGGGCAGATTATTTCGAGGTCGGTTGTACCAGGTTTTTTGACTGTACAGGATGCAGTGGGCTACTGATTGCTTCCGTGATCCTGAACATTTTGACCACACGTGTTGCTCCACGGAGTATATCAGTAACAGACATTCCATGTTAACACCTTTGTTTGTCTGTGTGAGGTCGGAGCTCAGATGAAAAGCTGTTTGGTAGTGTGTATCACCTCCAAAGAACAATGGACATCTCTTGTGACGAAGTTGACTAGCAATAACCTGGCGACTGATATGAAATTCGTGTGTACTAGGAGCGATAGGCGTCGAATGGATGATGCTCCACGGTTTCCAACGTCCAGTTTTAGTTTTTTTCGAACAAACTTTTGCCGGTTAATGTGCATGTGAGAGGCAACGTTTCTGAATCTTCCACACCCTTTAAGCCATAAACAACTAAGTCGCATGTTCGATGGTATCAAGAACTCTCGAGGTTGCGAAATGGCTTTCGTCGGATCGCCCTGATCACCCATGAATAGACAGGTTTCGCTCTTTGGCAAGAATCGTTGGGCCTGGGCAGGAAAACGCCGTTAAGAAAACCTCTTCGATGTGTTCTATGTGGCCAAGCTTGAAACGGATGGGCCGCGGACTTTTGCCCGGGTGAGATTTGCAAAGCCTGCACAGTGTGTGTTTATCTTCCTAGCCTAGCTTAAGTAGGTCGCAAAGGGGTGGTCATTGCAACTGATCGTCGCTTCTTTTCAGTGGATCGACGTGCTGCTGCTTTCTGCAACGTTGTAAATGATGACATTATGTCCAGAGAAATCGAACCAAAGATCAGTTCCGAGCCTGTTGGTGCCGTTTGTTCTGTGCTGGATGACAGCCGAGTGGTTACGACATTCTACTAACGGTTTAGAGCTTTCTTGGTACGGGCCGATGGAGAACTTCGGCACACCAGCCCGCTGAGAGACAGCCACACCGTATGTACCACACTTCCGCTTAATTCGTCCTGCGGAAGTCAGTTTGCTGGTTTGTACAGGAGGCGCAGGAGTTTGATTGCACTGACTTCACGGGTTTCTTGCTCGGAAGAAAGTTTTATACTTGCATGGTTACCTCGCATTCAGCTGTTTCAGCGTGGTTCTATGCGGTCCGGATTTTCAGCAGCACCGATTTCGAGAAGAATGCTGATTTGCTATTTTTCTTTCCAATAGCAGAAATGATGGATGCATAGGGGATAAGGTGTTTGATGATAGCAACTTATCAGCTATCAAGCGCCCTAGGAGTAAACACTGGTTTTGTATGAAAAAACAGAGAAATAAGGCAAATTACTACGAAGATCCAAGAAGAAAATAATGGGAGTGGAGAGCAATAACAAAAGAGACATTGCAAATGAAGATATTATATCAACCTGACTAAAATGAGATCGAATAAACGGACAGGTGGTAGTCATCATGGAAGTATTTTGGCAAAATAGAATAAGGGATAATAACAACGCTACAGTCATAGTTGAGAAATAGGCGAGACCGAAGTAATGTACCGATCTGGATATAACCCCGGTCTACTTGATTTATGATTTGTAAAATTTTCCCCAAATTCTCAGTTCACATTGAACATAAAATCGTAAGCATCTTTACCTGTCATTCACTTGCTGCATGCGACCGTGTTGGCCTGTCTGCATGCCTGTTGGCTTATACGTGTCAATGACACCTCACACACTACCAAATTGTTCGTGCGCTCGATGGCCGGGTCTTTGACTTCCAGGCTCTGTCCACGTGTCGGTGTCATTCAGTGCCTGTCAAGACCTATTGTTACCTCCATATAATCTGCATTGGACCCTTTTCAACTAGTCGTATCTTTACTTCGCGTCTGGTGTTTATTGCGTATACTTGCGCAACGTTAATATAGTGCATGTCTGCACTACAGTGTCAGAAAACATTCATGTAATAACGTTTAAACGAATCCAATCACTGATTCAGCACTACATTCTTTGCGACCTCATTTCAAGGGGAACAAACGCAAGCGGTGAATTTACTCTTCTCACACTGCTTGCAACTGCGCTGTGTGACTATTTTACAACGATGTTCCCTGAGGCTTGCACTGTCAATTAATTGGAAAAGGGACTTGTTGTTTTATTTGGGCGTTCTCAAAAGTAAGAGTCATCATGAGTTCGTCCCGTACTCGTCCATAATCTAATTGGAAACGATTCACCAGGGTCGTTCGCTCTGTGCACGAAAATGTGTTCAGACCTTCCGCTCTCTCTTTGTAGCCCATCACTGAGCAGTTTTAAGGCAGTATCTCTTCTCATGTGCGAAGCGAGCGCCTGAAAACTGACTTCTGACGACGGCCCACCTGACCTGCCGAAATGGTAAGTGAAACGGTTTAATGTGAAGTTTCCAAGTGCTTAAGTTAGCGCAACCAATCAGCAGTCAGCCTTTTTAACCAATGCGGAAGTATTATTACTCAGCCTGAGATCAGATGTTATTTTCATGTCAAAATCCAATTCATAGACGACTGTGTATGGGGTGGTGCTGCCTAAGCGGAACTGTCTTGAGCCGGAATGTCGGATATGCTTGACTATATACTTCTCCGTGCTTAGTAACAGTTTGCAGTCGGTCGTCTAGCGAGATATATCATCCAGATCTTTTGGGAGGACATCCGCTTTCTGTGTGAATCGCGAAACCCGCCGCATCATTATATCATCTGAGTGCACGAGAACAGATGTATCAATACCACCTGTGGGGTAGCACAAGGAAGCCAGAAATAGCAGTGATCCCAGTAAGAGGCAATGTGAAACCCCAGTCAGCGCGTAAAACGGCGCTGTCAGTTCTTCATTAACCCATACAACATGTTCCCGTTTTGTTAGATTATTGTGCAGTCCACACCGTAGTGTCTTCCCCAAGCACAACCCTAATAATAATAATAATGGTATATTTCTCAACGCATTTGTGAGAAACACGCTCAGAAAGCGTGATCAGTATACACATAGTAACGTGAAACGCATACCATACTCAAAATTGTTAATTGTACAATACACCAATTATGGAAATAAAGTTACAAAACAGACATAATAGTAGAGGAAAATGTTAGTTTATGACCTTAATAGCAGCTCCGTCCAGTTGACTTAACCTATGATAAACGTCTAAGTATGTCGCTTGTATTCATGCTAGTAGCAACTCCGTCCAGTTGACTTAACCTATGATAAACGTCTAAGTATGT
>JTDE01003115.1:0-10339 GCA_014338405.1 Paragonimus skrjabini miyazakii | reverse complement strand
TAGGTGTAAGCGGTGCTTCCTAAAAGTCCCCTTAAATTACTGACGGAACTGGTTTCAAACGACTCATATGGTTTCTCGATTAATTAACAGTGTCGGTCTGAGAGTTCAGATAAATTCCTTGATACAGCCTGTTCATTGTGCACAGTTCATTTCTTACGTCATGTCGTTGTATACAAAATCAATCAATAGTATACCCTTCGCAGTGTGTTGGCAAAATTTAATGAATTCTGTATAGTAGCATTTATAGACAATCAATTTTAACTAGATCTCATACTGTATGTTTTTGGATGCATGTGGTGACTTTCTACATGCATCTGAAGATTGATTTTGCAATCCATTCATGTAACTATCATATTTGTTGTGTATTACTACGTCAAATTACTATGTGTAACTATTACAGGTCGTTCATTCGTTTTCCAAATACCAAGTCTATCAAACCGTTAAATCCTGATTGCTCTGTACGAGTTTTGTAAACCCGAGCCTTTGTTTTTCTTCTCGCATAATTCTCAACTAGATAAAGAATACTGTTTACCAACGTAATACTGGAAGTTTGAAACGACTCTCCCCTAATCGACCATTAGACAATATCCTAATTTTCGTCTGTATATTGCTCAGTTCTGTTACCTTCTGGTGGTATTTATACTTCTTTTGCTCTTATTCGGACTTTTGACATAGAATATTCTGATAGATGACTACTTCGTAAATGCTTTTTTTCTATTTTTACGGTTTGCTTTATTCCAAAGTCTTTTATCTTCATGTTTTTTTTTAAAAAATATGTCCCAGTACAGACTTGAAACATGGACTCTTCGATATTCTATAGCTAATCGCCTGGAACTTACCCATTAGAAAATGTTTTGATTTCGAATAATGTACGTTGTGCATTATCTGCATGGTCACTCACGTGACCGCGAAAATCATTTGATTGTGAACTGATAACTGAAATCATCCATACGAACTCTAGAATACTTTTTGCTTTGGTGACCACTATCTCGAAGGACTGACGGGAACAACAGCTGAAAGATTGTGAATACTCTTCCATTAAACAGATGGACAAATGACACTGACATTAGTGGCTACATTTACTTTTTCAAAAATGGCCCATTAGGACCAGAGTAAGCATTAGTCATCATATAAAACTCGTTTATCAATACCTAGCATCCTCATGACTTAGAAATAATTATACATTTTGGATTTCTTCAGCCACTTTTTGTAAATAGTCCATTATCTTCAACTCGTGGAATTTCCCTGTCTAATTCTTACTCAAATGTGACCAATAACGAAAATTTTTATGGATAACTACCTAAATGTGATTAATTTTCTTTAATCTACTAGCAAAATCCATGCCGTTGGTGAATAAGCGCTACGGTTGAAATTTCAACACGAATTTCGACACAGTGTGTTTGTTTGTATACACTTATAGTTGTCTGTCTATCTCCCTGCTATAGAAAGATCGCTGGTTTTTTCGACGGACATTCTCGGTCGTTGATTTAACCTTGAGATGTTTAAGTTCCAGTGCTACTTGGATGAGCTCCGAACTCAACACGGAATAATTTCTGCGGACTACGGAATAAATAAACAAGAATTGCCGCCTTGTATACAGACCTTTTGCAACGTTTGACAAGTTGTGATAAAGGAACATACTATCTAAGTAGTGTATATGGTAGGTGAGAATAATAATTGCATTGTGTTTGTAAAGGTTCATCACAGTCCTTAGAATGTCCAAAAGAAAGAAGTGAACTAATATACTTTGGGATTACTGCTGTTGTCAGGTAACCATTTCAACGTACAGTGTATAAGCTTATAGTTTTTCAACGGTTAATCATCAGTCAGTCAATTAATCACAACAGCCTTGTGCCTGACAACCAGATACTGTGGCTCGAGCAGCATTTCCCCTAAGCAGTGACGTGGAATAACCTAGAGAAAGAAGACGGTACTGAAACAGTTTTTAAAAAATAGTAGAAAAAGAGTAATCGAATGGTATGAATGCAGGTACGCCATTGACTGCAGCGTACTGCCGTTTCGGATAGCGTCTCTAACTCGCGTTCTGAGTGGTCACGTGGACCCCAGACAGACAGGCGATGCTCACCAACTTTGCTCAGTGGAACAGTCAGGTTGTTCATATTTCGTGACCACGTTTTTGTTTGACCATCACGTGGTTTCACCCGACTGTTGGTGGTCTAAGGATATAATGCCTAGCACGGTAAACGCTCAGTTGGCATGTGGAGTACGTGACCCAACCATCACAGGTTGTATACCAACTGATCGTGCATCCCGAGCGTTCCGGGATACACGCGGACGAACGGCCGTATTGCCCACGCGACCAGTCCACTTAATATGGGTTAACTGGCGAAGACAGCGGCGGTCAAACACAGCAATTTTGTTGATATCTTCCTTGCGAACATGCCACGTTTCCAAACCATGGAACAAAGCGGAATGCACAAAAGTATTATATACCATTCTTTTCAACAGCAACTAGACATATTTTGTAATATCATCTGTATAGTTCATGTCGTTCAACCTGTTGCCAGAACGAAACTGAACATCAAGCTCATATAATTTTCCAAGCGCACCTTCCAGAATATCGTACATGATGAAACTGAATAACGAAAGGAGGTCAGATAACCCTCGCGAACATCACCAGAAGTGCTGAATTGTCAAGACAGTTTTCCCTAAGGTTTCACCCTGCTTGCAAAGTGGACACACTGGCTACCTGCAACAATAAATATGAAAACAGCAACAGAGATGATTAAAAAATCGGCCAATAAGGATTATGGACTGCGAGTTTGCTGACAAGTACGCAATTATTTGTGCAAACTATGAGTAGTTGATTGTGTTGAAAGTGCTTTAATCATACCGCTTTTCATTCACACAGGATGTTATTCACATGCTCTTTTGGACAGTCACCTTATGATGCGACCATTGTACGCTGCTCGACACGGGAAAAACAAGATTGATTCAATTGACTTTTGAGCTTCCTTGTGATAAGTTCGGCTGTAGGATCGCTACGAAAATGAAGAGTAATAAATGCGCGTGTTGTATTCAATCAGCTATTAACTCAGCCCGTAGTCGGAGTCGGATAGCAACAGTCAAATAAAGTTTCTGAATGTTAACGTAGTTGGACAAAATGACGGTTTTATACTAGGAAAATTCTACGGGAACCAGTTTAAGGTGTGCATCACTGATACTCCAGGTTTAGCTAGACTTTCTACAAGATGCGTTCATGCAGAATAGTTAACCGATGCGTTTTATTTGGAAGGTGATGCATGAATCAGAGTGTTCTGTGAACAAAAAGTTTGCATTTGTTAGTCGCTCTTTGAAGGACGACTCTGTTGCCGAATTTATTACAAAAGCCTCAAGATGCCATTCAGAACAAATTACGTTGCGGCTCAGTTGTGTGTGAGTTTCTTATAAACTTTCATTATCATTTCATAACTAAAAGAAGTGTTTCCATCCTCTACAACCAGCTGGTGTATACTTATTTGTTTGCTTTTGTCAAGAGTAATATACTGGTCGTACTACGATACAATTTTTTGACAAAGTACATGAACGTCGTCATGCATGGTTGAATAATGGTCTGGTTTAAACGGATTGTTTGTAAGCTTTATACACCTTGCTGTCAATTGTTCTACTTTACTTAGCCAGGTTTTCCAAATCAAATGAGATCGTCCGTCTTTAATTCCAATTTAACAGTGCTTCTTTTCTGGTCAGACGTTGCATGTACCTTCTTTCATGTTCGTTGTAATAAGTGCAGTAGTGCTTTATTTTGTGCTACGATTTTACAGGATGTACGCACGAGCGCCTACTATTACTATTGTTAATGTCACGTTTTCTACAAACCATCTTCAACCCTTCCACTTACTTGTACATGTCGTTTATATTTCTTTATTTCGTGCACGATTGGACGATAGGTTTATGCCCATTTGAGGGTCATTTGTTTGACTCACTTAAGTTTGATGCCCGGTCACTTTGGTTGGTGTTTTTCCAAACTAAGCGTCATTTCTTACATTTTCTATGTGAGACATTGCTTTTAGTGTCCCATATAAACCGTATGTTTCACTCCGTAAAGAGAACAACTACAAGGATCGGGTTTGAATCCAAAGCCATTGTCCACCAGGTCACGTGCGCACTTTCTGATTCAACGCGTGTGTTCTTGATCCACCTTGTTATCAGAATGGTAATTACGATTACTTTTCATTAGGGTGTTGTTCTGGCCTCCTCCATGTCAAGGACGAAATCGGTTATGTCGTTCAAATGATATATTTGTAATTAGTGCCGACGGATAAAAACTCAGCACATGGACAACTCACTGTGCCATAAATACAAAACACTTGTTCGAAAACATGTGGGCCATTTATTTTAGCGACAAAGCCACTGATAATAATTTGTAGTGAGAAGTAAATATGAGTCATTCGAAACTATGGTTGGTTCTTCTCAGCTGTCACTGTAGATTACTGATTGGTGGGAACTAGGATGCCTACTGTACACTAGTTGGTTCTTATTTCCACCCGTTGTTTGCCCAACAAGCAAGCTCTGAACTATCCTAAAACTAATTTGGAATCAATCAATACCATCTGGTCCTCGGGCTTATTTGTAGCGATCCAACAACAGTTGCCAAATTTCGTCATCTAATCTTTTGGGTTGTAGTCCGTTACTTTGGTCATTTGACTTCACGAATGAGACTGATGGTCACTGACTTTTCAAGGTGGGTTTCGATTTGTCCAAACAGGAGTCAATTGCGCATAATCGTTATTGCCAGAGTCCTCATTCTTATTCTATATCTCTTTAGACCAATAGAGTAATGTTTTATGTGGCATAATTCTTTTCGAGGTAATTGCAAGAGCTTTTCCTCGAAGATATTTTATATATTCCTCGTTTGCAAAATGTGTTTCAAGATGCCGGTTTCTTGAAGTATGCTGCTCGTTGTACTCAGTTAGGATGTGGACGTACTTATAAATTACACAACCACTTACAAAAGGATCAGACAGAAATCTGTTTGTGACTTGCAAGGGTAATCGCTTGCTGGTCTATCTTTGGAATTGTGTACTGGCTTCTGTTGGAAAGGAACTCATCAGCGAATCAAAATGGGAGACGTATGAGCTCCTGGTGCGGTCTCGCAACTCACCCTGGTAGTGCACATGCCATTTGAAGACCAGCAGTCCCTAAAATTGATTCGAATCCAGCCGAAGACTAAATTTGTCCTACTGAACTGTTTTAATGTACAATCAGATTTGTCAACCTATTCATCAGTGCCTGCGGACAGATACCGTCTCCTGAATGAAACGTTTCGTAAGGTTTTTCAGGTATTGCTTCTGACTTGGCAACTTAATGAACACAGACCGGTTTATAGAATATTGTTTCTTTTTATAGATTTTTTCTTTGTCACTAACGCTGGATTCAAGTATAGGAAAATCAGCTACTTTTGTTGATGAATATCTTCTGAACGTCCAATATCGGTTAGACACTCAGTCTACGTTTGTTTTACATGAGATTCATTCCCCTATCAAACAGCTTTTAAGCACGGTAATGTTATCTCAGTTTTGACAGGGTTTTACGAATTTTCCATTTTCTTCCTGTGGATGACGACAGTTATACTATTGAAAGTCTTGTTTTTAGCTACTCACCAATAAATTTATTCTCCTATTTTTGACGGCGTCTGCCTCCATCCGTCATTTCGTCATGTAATGCTGCTGGTCGGGTAGTATTGATTTCTCCCACATTATGTGATGTTCTCTGTTCACAGAAACGTCTGCGCACACCGGCAGCTAACCCCTTCTCTGTGCAAGCTGATTCCTCTACTTCTAACCACCACGTGACTTCCAAAGCTCCCTCCTTCGATTGCTCCATTTTGTCCACGCCTGCTGCGAAACTGGTTAAGCGCACGGCATTCGAGACAAATAAATCTGCAAGTGTACATCGACGTCCCTCAGTTCTTTACGAAATGGCTATAATGCGTCGTCATTTGAACACAGCGGCCGCCGCCCCTTCATTAGTTCCTAGGACTGCCACTTCCCGGTCTGTTTCTGATCACACTGCTACACACTATTCCAATCATTCTTCTGATTTTCAGTCAAACAAGCAGCATCACTGTCCATCCAAACGGTCTACCACCATGTCCAAAAAGGTGACATCTGTAAATAAACTCTTGCGATTGGACTGTTTTCTATCAAAGTCCTGAAAAGGTTTATTTTTGTATTTCTATACATTGTATACTGTATAATTTTACCACTAATTGCGTCTTCTTGTTCGTTGCTTCCTGAATCCGATCCGTGTTCTAATGTGTCGTTTTTAAACCTTTGTACTTAAACTAGACTATGATTGGACTTGTCGCTCCATGTGACAGGTGGTGACGCTTAGGGTGGTTATTAGAATCGTCTTGTTGTCCCTCAAGGATCAACCCTATTCATTTGAAAACTGGGTGGTTCTTCAATGATATCATTTGACTAGCTGTCCGAATCAACAGACGGTTTGCACTATTATACTGGACTACCCAAAACAACCTTGAGTATTGTGTATATTAACCTGGATATTTACTATCCTGATTTGTTGTGGATAGAACACAATCTCGCAACTCATACATTCATGGCCAGTCGTCCAGAACCGAAATATCCATCCACCCAGATGCTCTCAAATCGAAAAGTGATCAAGATGCACGTGACTTCCTGTCAATGAACTATCTTACTGTTCACCTCATTTTACTACAACGCTATTAAAAGTTGAGTTGCCGTCCATAATAGGGGTTGTGTTTATCCTACGCAGTCGCATGGAACAAGGACGCATATCGTCATCACACTGCTGAACCATTCGGCGTCTTACTAGACCGGCCGGTGTGCGGCAAACACAGTTTGCCAATGTCCCCAACTGGGGATTCAGGCAACGTATTTGGTAATGGACCCATCGCGAAACTTCAGTGGCGCAGTGGTAAACACGGTTGCCTCACGAACAGCGTGGCCGTGGTTCTAGTCCCGACAGTGGCGAGGATATGCACTACTGACGAGCTCTAATGAGAGCGAAACTCGAGTCTAGTGCTTCTTTTCGAAAGGGGTCGACTGGAAAGTCCATGAGAATGCGACAGCTGCGATCAATTATGGGTGATGTTAAACTTCAGTATCACTGGCCATCGATCAAGACAACTGCCCTTATTTGGTCAGTGACTCTCTCGGCCCAGGACATTTACACTCTGTGTCACTGCTCGCGCTTGTGTTAATGCGTTCGCATCTATCAAATTCGGTTTCTCTAACACACGATTTGTGTTGTTGGTTGATTAGGTAGTGTTTTGCTTAATGGCCCATAATCACTGGAAGCACATGAAATCGATCATGTCGTCTTGCTTCAGGTACTATTTAATCAACAAAATGGTCGAACCATTCGTTCAACGAATCCGGTGTCAGACACCGTTTCTACAGAGTAACCACGATATCGCACACAAGGTTTCTTTTGCAATCGGATGTCCTGACTGGATCATCTGAGCGAGACTTTATGTTCAATGTTGTTTTGTACCGATGTCATTTCTGTTTCAGGACCTCGTGACCACCGTTCAAGGAAGCATGTATTGCTTGATCTGTTACATCTCTTTTCATAAGGTCTCCGAATCCTACGGGTACGACTTTGTGCAGCTCATCTAAGTATGCAGATTATCATCTGATATCCGTTGTTTCCAGTACGACTGAGTAATGTTAGTAATTGGAATGTGTTCTGTTTGACCGCTGTGTAAAGAAGATTAACTGAGACTGAATTATCGAAGTAACGGCTCTGACCGTTATAATCTTTGTATCATTTGTTTATATTTTTAGATCAGTTTCATAATATTTTGAAAGTACCTTGTAACTAAGCGATATCACATCTGTTGCTTTTTAGTTGAGTAGTTAGCGGGGCATTCAAGTCTTAAAGTACTTCTATCCTAGTTTCGAAAAGTGCATAAAATGTTGTCAGACGGTCTCCTTTCGGAAGTCGTCTTATCTCTACTTGTAACGACTTCAATGAGAAAACTTCGTCGGTTGCACACACGAGCATTTTCGTAAGTGGTTTTTCGAAAAGAAAACTTTACAGGATCGCGAGTTATCAATCTGTTGAGTATTTGTTTCTGGTTGCCTTGCAGATGCTGATAATCGAATCGAACACTTGTATTTTTAAGTCATACACAAGCCAAGTCTAATGGTTCGCCTCCTGGTTCACCCAGCAGCAATACAAATTCAGTTATTATCAAAATGCTTCACAAGGGTTCCTTGTTAGTTCCAGCCATTTCCTCCACTGTTCTGTGAACGGAGTTATTGCGCCGACAGTTTCACAAGATGACTTATGCAAAACAATACTGATAACCTCAATTATTGACAGAAGAATGGAGTATCTTCCGATTGTCTGGTTTTTCCACATTGAGTGCTGAAAAAAATAATATTGTATGACGCCCAGAACTCCGGTATTTTACTGTGATCTACTGGCGACCATCCATTCATTAAGTTTACCATGTTTCTTTGTTGTAAAAATTATCACGAATAATTAATGGCCGCTTTACGATTTACAAAGACCTCGAATGCATATATTCCTCTGGGAAATAATGATCGCTGTGTTTTTAAGCATATTCGTCGTCCATAAAATTATGCACAGTACACTGCCCCTGTCAGCAAATGCACATTTCATTGGTTTCATTAGACATTCAAGTTATGAGGCAGTCTTTAATTCCACCGTGAAAAAAAAAATGTTTGAACATGTATTTGAAATTGAAACTGATATGATATCGAATACAGGAACTTAATGGGAGATTGAACTAGAGAACTCGAAGCAGATTACCTGACATTTAAAAGAGGTACTAAAATGAAGACCGTCATATTGACCTCTTACATCAATCAGTAGTCTGAGTCAGTGCAATTTGCTCATACCCATAAAGTGAACGTTGGATTTATCGAAACTAGAAGTACAGTTTGCTTCCAAGAGGTACAAACTCTTATTAATCATTCGTAAAGTGATTCCAGGATGCAGTCGAATGGAAGACAATTGACAACTAAGAATGATTATCTTGCTTGATTCACTTCCATGGTGCTACGGCCAAAACGGCAATTCAGCATTGAACTGTCTTCATGAATTTATATATGGGGTTTGTGCGTAGGTAAAAGATAATCCTTCGTTAACGTTTTGGTCACAATTGCCTGATAGGTAAGTCGTTCGTAGACGAATTTTTGTTTGCCAGAGCTTCTTCAGACTTAGTCTACCTGGTCTGGTAGGTATGTATTTTCGATATCACATCCACGCAGCTGAAACATCTCTCAGATCCAGACGTTGACAGGACGGTTGAAGCAGTTATGGGAAGGTTACTTTCTCATCTCTATTGTAAATAGTCATTAGTTACTGCATCATTTATTCGTCTAAATTGTGAACCCATATTTCGTGACTCACTGGAGTCTGTAAGGGAACGCGCGGACATTGCGATATGGCCCGCGTGGTCAACAGGAACTGGAAATAACTAGCGCACGGATATACGATATACAAATCGCAAACACAGTACAGATCGCAACGATGCGCAAAACCACAGAATACCTTCAGTTGAGAATGTATTTGCCCCTACAGTAAAGGTAACAGGAGATCAGCATCTGCGTTTACGTAGACTTTGATTTACCTTAAAGAATCCCACCGTGAATGCTGCGATAGAAATGGAATGGACATATCGGAAGATAAGAGCGAATTGTCCGTCTAGGTCGATTTTCAGTCAATTATGGCGCGAAAGGGTTATATTTAAAATCAGAGTATTTTCCCGACTAAGTCTCGAAGAGTAAACCATTTTTAAAGAGAACAGGCGTTGGCTATACGGTATACTGTGGAATGCGTCAGCTGTGAGCTCAGGAAGTATTCGATCCGACACCGGCTCGAAAAGTGGCATACAATTATTCCAAAACGGGATTCAGTTTGTCACTAATCGAACGATTTGTTATCGTGCATCCAGTGGTTTTTACTACCACTGGTGCTGGCTGAAACAAACGAAGAATATATTCAACCCGGGGATTTGGACTCATGGCTGTCATTCTCGGCGCGGTGCGGTTGCCCGTCGCATAACAGGAGTACAACTGGTCGTTCGAACACTAATTCCACCTACCTATGTGCCCGATGTCCTATTGCCCGAACTACCGTGGTTTAGTCCTTTTATACATACATTAAGTATCAACTAACTATCTCTATTTGGCTGTAAGGTATTCCACCTTGACATTATGAGATCTTCCCTCTTTATTTTTGTCAAGAACGGCTCGATACAAGATGATCTCAGTTGTGACGCGCAGCACGGTGCTCACCGAAAGGTCAGACAAGTGCATCGGCGGTCGGCATCCGAAACGGATTAGCCTGTCACAGTGACCGA
>JTDE01003114.1:57410-82169 GCA_014338405.1 Paragonimus skrjabini miyazakii | reverse complement strand
AAACTGACTGGATCCGGGTGACTTGGGCCTACAACCTCGAACCCGTGTACAAATCGCTGAAATCGCTGAATTGCGTGTGTAGCTACAAACATTTATATTTCCGAATTTATAATCATTCTCTAGTGTTTGCACGTGCTTTTGTGATATTGTTATCGACAACCTTTAGAAAAGTTTCAAACAGTGCAATGGATAAGGATTCGGGAGAACGCACAATCAATAACGAGGTCTGAAATACTTAAAGTATCCACTATATGTTTTGGCAACTAGGCATTTAGTGAATTGGAGCTGAAAGCAAAGCAACTTTCCGAAGATAACAGATTCCATTACCTAATAGACAAGGTCTGCGACTACTTTAAAACCGACAGAGCATTCACTGAAGACTCTGTTTTGTCAGGAAACCAAGTAAAATTGACAAAGATTAAGCATAATATGGATTTTCAGAAATGTTTCATCAAACAATTTTTGTCTCCCGATGGATTGCGAGCAATATTTTTTACTATTCAAAAAGCAAATGGTAAGTTAACTACGCTTGTTCATACCTTCACTTTGAGATCCGGCGGGAAGAATTGGAACCTTAGTACGTTTCAATACTACGTCTAAACCCACGATACGAGTGTCAACTGGCGGTCAAGATGAAATCGTTGGTCAATGTGCAGTTTTTATTCGCAACAACACTGTTGGAGAAGTGAAATTCGAGAACATTGAACGCGTGAGTTTGGGTTTTAAGTTTACGTAAGTTAAAAATCCTACTGCTAATTACATCTTGTAAGTTAACACGCAAGTTAACTTACAAGATCCAACCCTATATGTATACATACATACATGCTTGTATCTTGTAAATTATAAGCTTAGAAACTAATGGTAACACACGTATTGGTTTAGTGCGTGCGTACACTAACAGAACGATCCCCAAGGCATATACAATTGTAGTGGTTAGGACTAGTTGCTAAATAGACTAGGTAAAGGCGAGTGTACCTCACTAGGCTATCGGTGATAACAAAATGAACGAATGAGACAAAATAGTTATAAAGTTCCAGCAAGTTATGGTAATCAAAAGGGTTTGACTCACAGGAAAGTGTTCACAGGTGTTCGAGATGACCACCACAATATTCCAAATTACCAGTATCCGGAAGTGAGTGATATCACAGAGTTGCCGTGGACTGCTGAAGCGCGATCAGAGATGCGACGATGTTTGTAGTACAACGCAGCTAAAAAAAATTGGATGATAAATCCGTATAGTATCGTCAAACGACTGCGCAACGGAGAGAAGAGCAGACTGACGTGCTCAAAATGTGTATTGTATTGCAGGATCACCCTTTATCAGTTTCAACAAAATGCAAAAGTGATATGAAAAGTTGTTGTACAGAAATGAAGCATCGTTTGCAAACAAAAATAAAGAAATCTCTACACAATGGATACCACATGCGAAATGATAATACAAATAATTGCTGGGGACCGAACGTATATATGTTAATTCTATATATATGTATATATATATATGTATATGTATATGTTAATTATATATGTTAATTACAATGTTTCAATCAGCGTCAAACGAAACCGGTACACGGAAGTAGCTAGGGTGGTTGAGGATTCGACCGTCGAGCGCACGAACAAGCCGGAAGAGTATATATGGCGTCATTGGTTCGCATAGGCCGACAAGCATGCAACCAAGTTATTGCGATTGCATGCAGCAAGCCGACGCCAGACAAAGATCCTATGTACAATGTGAACTAAGATTTCGGGAAGAATTTTACACATCGCACAGCAGACAGACGGGGGTTATCTTCAGGTCACTATATCGGCACTTACTTCAAGCACAGGATAAAAACGGCTGCCACCGGTCAAGTGTCCGGGATATTTCCACCGGGATGCCGAAGAAATACATCGAAGCAGCTGTAATGAACAAATATGTACCTTAGTAGCTCGCTGATGCGTGCCAGTGCGGACCAAGTGAACATTCACATGCGTAACGACCAAAGTAACAGCCCTGGCAGCGTACTCCATATGGTCCCCTAGTGGTTTTAGGAGCTGGCTTTGGGCAAAAATGTGGTATGAAATTATTACCACTGGAGGACCCATGAAGGCGAATTGGAGATTACCCCCAAAACATTTCCCTACACAAAGTGTGCACCTACCTACCAAATTTCACTTTTTACATAGCTGCTACACAGTAATATTTCAGTTCGTACTTTTCATTACTCAGATAACTTACATTGCTCATCAGCTAACTGTACGACGCGCGGATACACAAATGTGAGTGACAAAAAAGTAACACTTGAAATACACGCATTTTTTGTCCGTGATCATAGTTGTACAACACGGTTTTCACATCAGTACACTAGTTTCTTTGTGTACACTTTACTGAGAATGTGCACCGGAATTTCGCTCAGTGATCTTCGATATCCATATTCATTGCGTACCTTTGAAGTAAGGTAACACAGTATGACTGCGTATGTAGATGAAAATTCACAGGCAAGCAATGTAGCTTATTTTACAAGAAGTAATAACTGCTGTTTGAAATGTAACTTATGGTTAGTATGTTACATTTAATATACCAAAGCAAAGCTGTGAATGACGTTCAGAAACCAAAGGAGAAACTTAACAGTAATGACGTGAAGCGAAAAAAGAAGTAAAATACGGTGGCAATTAAGATTACGATGCACATTGCATTAAATAATTATTTATTCATTACTTATGGCAACCGCTCATAACTTCTGTCACATGCTGTCGAAATCTCACTGTGAGGCTGTTAGTAGGTTCGCAGCATATACAGTAGAAATGGGCCCTTCCAGTGAAACACATGTACATGACAGTGACTTAAGTTAATTGGATGTGTACACTGTAATTAACCTCATAACGGCCATAAATAAGAGAAAAACATGCAAGGAAATGGAGGAGCATATGGTTACCGAAAGGAGCCTAATTTGGTATTAATAAACGATAAACCAAAGTGAAAGTTTACAACAGTGTTTTACTCATTACCATAAAGTGGGTGACTTCCTTTCACTGTGTAAGGGAGCTTATCGATTCACACAGCAGACTTATAGCCAATGTTTGATTTCATCTTTTCCAGAAGTGACTTTTCATGAATACCTAAGTTACGATTCACAGCCGGATAAAAGATATAATTTATAAAATCGGAAGATATAGTATTTGGTTCAGCCCAATATGGACGGCCACTTCTTTGATTTTATCGTTACTTCGTTTCCCTATCGAAAGCACTTATTAGACTGCACAAACCTTTTGGGCTTGAACGATAGGCGTTCTGCAGCTAGGCCAGGTAACTATGGAGTGAAATTGAACATTTTTCCCAATGAGTGGATGAGTGACTTGTGACAACATGCCGCATTATAAGTTAGGTGGAAATATTCAAGCAATTCACAATTCACTGCCTTTAGTTTTTCAAGGTGCACTACTCTTTGTACTGTAAGCTCAAGTGTAACGTCTATTAAACTGCTTTTTGTTGTCTAATCATTTTTTGAGCAATAACTGAATAACACCACAAAAATGTCAGAATAACTTACCGACATTGAAAGCCAAACAACGCGAACATGAGCAAGCAAGAAAACTTGATGCATTAAAACAAAACGAGAAGGTCAAACTAATTAATATGTGGGCACTAGCGTTAGTAGGAGAAGTAGAAGAAAGTGAGGTGAAATTGCAAAAAATAGAAAACTTTCGACAATATCGTGACAATATCCTGATAAACCAGTTTATGTCCATCACCCCATTTTCCCCCTTTACAACTGGGTTAAGTTTTGTTTGAAATAGTAAAATGGAACCCGCACGGGCGTCAGCAGGCTAACGGCGGGCATTAAGATCCGATCCCCAAACCGATGTTAGCGGACAATGGGAAAAATTGATCGATACCAATATTTTATACTCTGTAAAATTAGTGATTTCATCAAAAGCAACTTCAGTATTCACGCCCAATACTTTCGAAGCTCCCCAACTTCCTCAACCGATCGTTGTTAGCGTTCCGCGAAAGTGAAAAAAACTGCGTTTTCTTTTCAAATATCGTCATCCAGTTGGCAAATACACTCGTTAAGCCGCTAAATGTCTCCATGACAGCAGTCAAATCCAATTCATTAGTAATCGAGTTTATTGTATAACGGTCGCAAGGATTTGAAAGAAAAAATCCGGATACAAAATTTAAAATGAGAAGAAGGATACAAAAGGAATGGCACATCTTGGTAAATACTTGAGACACAGCAAACATGAAACCAGACAGATTTATTTTTTTTTCTGAAGATTAGAATAATATCACAGCCATTTGCAGGCTCGTATTCGATAACATACAAGCGTTTTCTTGAACTTGTGTAGCATTCAAACTTTAGCCAAAACAATGCAAGTTGTGTGTGTTTTCGAAACTGAACATTTTCATAAATAACTGAGGTACGGCTAGTATGAAGCTAAGCAACCTTGATGTTAAATTCACGTAAGTCATAAACATGTAACAGTTGTCTGTTAGTTTATGCCGAGTAGTTGGAAAATATTCAGTTGAACTTATGCGAGGTCTCAACCACTAACTAGCTATTAAAAGCCAAATATGCATGATTTCACTTACATACTGCTGCTATAAGAAAAATGCTATTAATTTAGGACGCACGTTGTGTATCAAAGTTACCAGAAGAACGCTGATCACACTCAAAGTAAAACATAACCGCAAAAGGCTTATCGCCTTCCGTTCACTTACCAGAGACAATTTATCGATGCAGTCACTTGAAGATGGTACGAACAATCGGTATGTTTCAACAAGTTCCAAAATTTAACGCGACATATATGATAAACTTTTGAAAATAAGGTTAACTGACTTCCACTACAATTATCCTGAATTAGTGTGGCAGCTGTTTCCAGAATTTTAGTCTCTACTCTCCGTCTCTGGCAGACTATTGCCGGTTTGCTGTGGGCTGTGCGCTACATGGGGGTTCACTTTTCGTAATAACATACTTCCCTTGGTTAACATTTATCTCTTAACTGAGTAATGTTAACTGAAGCTATGCGCACTGAAAATTCCACACAACTTGTCGCAACTTAATTCTCAAATTGGATGAAAGAAATATGGTGCATGAAATTTTCTAATTAGCGTTCAAAAGTAGCCTAAGCACTATTTCAGAGTAGCAACTGCCTCATAAGTAAACATTTCATGCAATCTCTATTAGTCACATCCGGCCTCGTTGACCCCAATTGATCCTAACTAGATTTGACTGAACTGCGCTGATCCTAACTTCAACCAGGGTCATATGCTAGCAGAACACGCGCTTGAATCTAAACCTCTAGCTTTCTAGAACGCTTTTCTTAAAGAGTAATCAAGCTGCGGTCCCGGCAGACACAGAACAAAAGGAAGGAGATGGGGATTGGAAACAATCCTTAGATTTCTAACAGCATTCAGAAGTTTAATGAGTAGCTAGCTCTAAGCTTAGACAAACTGCAGAAACCAAGGGTAGAAAGAGAAAGGAATGCGAGATGGGCCTCAGCCCACTCGGCTCCGCTTAAAAGCTCTCCCAGTGGAAAGTGCGTAGAACCTTCGAATATGTTACACAATACATAAAAGGTTACAGACTGAAAGGCCTAGAAGAGTGGTATGACTGATGAGTCGTTGAAAAACTGACACTGAATTCGTACCAGGCCCCTTATAGCACAAAATTACAAAATCATGCGTACAGAACAGACAAGCGAAAAAATACGACTGTAGCTGGTATACTTAAAGAAGCCACATGATTGCTGGCCACTACACGAGCCTCCCCTCCATAAGGATGACAGTAAGCGAAAAACTTTCTGAGACCTTTCAAGTACATTAAAAGACACTCAAAAAGGTGCTGACGAAACAATCTCAAAGAATAGTATAACGGATGAATCGTCAGGAACAGGGCGAACAGGAGCCGCGTGCAACTGGTCGTACGACTGAAGAAAGTGGTAATGCTTTCGGAACAGGTATTCTATAGCAGGCATATACGAAAGGATGAGTGCAAAATAGACAACCGGGAAACCGCGGTTACAGCCCGGATGCGTAGAAGACTCAAACGATCGCTGGTCACTGCACTACAACTATCTTACTTAAGAAAGAAACTCACGAATTTTCTTTTATCTGTTTTCCTACTACAGGAAGTTATCCTGATTAAAAAAGTAAATTCTACGTGCAGGAAGAGAAAAAGAGAAGCGTCAGTGTTGTTCTGCACTGATTGTCCGCAGTCTATATAATATTTGTTGTATGTTTTTTTGGATTGGCGCAAATGGGAGCTACAGTCAACACAGATAGGTGGCGATTAACGTAGATGTGGAAGCACCGATGTAGCCCTCCTCCGTTTAGCAATCAGAGCAGGCGTGGTTAAGGTAGGGGGGGAAATTCACCATGAAAAAAGACTACCCGATCAGACCTGTCAAGCAGATGACTACTAAGCAGTTTGCAAAAAGGCTAGAAAATATACTGTCAAGTTCACTGACATTTCATTAATAAATATCTTTAGATAACTTCATATTAATTTCAACAGTGCTTTAGAAGTTTCTTAACACCCAAAAGTACTTAGAGCTCTTGTACACCAATCACGAAATCAAACCTTCTAAAATAAACTAAAATAGCATTTCCCCGTAAATGTGTAACCATGGTCGGATTTAGTCGACATCTTCATGTACCAATGCAGGACACAGTCCATCAACTCTGAGCCGACTTCTGCTAACATGTATAAGCTAGAGTGACAAGAGCTTACCTAACAAAAATATAACAAAAAATGCCAAACAGTAAAAGACCCTCGTTGGGAAAACGGATCTTCGTAGGATAAATGCTATCTCAGACGGAAACTAAAATCCTGCCCAAATATTACCTGCATAATATCTTGTTTACTCTACGGTGCGTTATATATTGGGTTTGCCTTTTGGTATTGTGAAAGGAGTTTTCGTCCAATTGGTTCAACTACTTTGTCGCACCACCAGATGTTTGATGACTCAGGAGTAAAGTGGAGTATAGCTGTTGAAAAAAGAAGTGTTTGACTTTACATAACCACTGTTTGCCTCCCATGTTGTCACCCTTGTTGGTCTGTAAGTAGTGATTTTTATAAACTGTCAAGGATGTTCACGTTTTAGGGTTTTGGTCTTTAATTGAGGGTTGTTTATTCGTAACGAGTAGTTGTCATTGTTATATGAAAGATCCGAGGTTACCTGAGACGGGAAAAGGAGAAACAAATACAGTAACTAATAGTGGTAGGTAGGATGATGAACTATCAATAGAGAAAATGCGTAGAGACATAAGAACACACATACGAAGTAACAGGTTAATGTCATCAAACCGATATTCATCAGCATATCGTAAACCGTATGTTAGCCCACTCAATACACTCAGCTTTTTAAGGTACTTGACCTTATTCAATGCATATACAACAAACATGAGTAGGCTCCTACATATCAACTTGTAAATAATTCTACCGCATATACGGACATTTATGCTTTTATATGCAATCTAAAATCATGATAAGGGATGAAATACCCAGGTGATCGTTATTCTACAAAACGTGCAGTCTGAAACATTGCAGCTGAAACTCTGAAACATTTTAGTGTAAATTCGGGATCTATGTGAGATATTACTAAACCAGATTAACGAGCACCCATGCTGAGCAGTTTTAACATAATGGTGAATGGAGATTTCTTTTGCATCAACGATGAAATTTTCACATTTTTTGTGAAATTGATTGACGTTTATGAACCATTCAATTACGAAGCATGGGTTCGCATTTTTATTATCCCTCAAGTGACAGTGAACAGTTTATTCCTGCTATTATTCTAGAATTCAGTTTTCTTTATTTGAAAGAGAGTAGTATATGCATCCGTGTAAAATCTGACACGTACACACTCCATGTACATATTAGAATACGACCATTGTTGTCACCGTATATATTAGACAAGTGTTGATGCTTCTGAACCTGGTCTAGTCACCGTTTTAGATTCAGGTTTAAGTAAGACCAGAACGGTGGAAATTCCCCATGGTTATTTCTACGTTTGATCATCGCTGGAAATATAGTGGGAGTTACGTATAGCTAGTCAAACATGTCATCAAAGTTTATACATAAGAATCAAGATATGAGTCAGCTAACTGATGCCAACGCAATCAATCCAACTGTACGGTATTTTTCATATAGCTTAGAATTCGCCTGTTGAACAGGATTCGAATTCTTGTTCGAACCTTTGTCTCAGTAGGTAGTGAAGTAACGGGGTGTGATCACGTTAGTAAAACATAAATTTCCACCAACTGTTGAAAAAATAGAAAGTACTTTGTCCGAACTCAATCTGAGATCAATTACAACAGCCGGAAATAAGTTGGAATAAGCAATAAATGGGCTTATGTTCATCCAACGGAGCTCAGAACAGATCCAGCGAAAATAAGCTGGACAACTGAAAGCTTCAAATAGCATCCAAAAAGGTGCAAATGGATGATCATTGATAATTAGAATGTTAATTAAGTGGCTAGAAAATGCAAACATCGTGGACACAATTAATTGCATGACTGAAGAAAGTGTCCTTGTGTTTGTATACGACCTTCTATAACAAGCGTACACAGAGGAATGCATACATAATAGGCGTGCGGATGTGTAGGTTTAAGGGAGGAATCCATAGAGGAGGCATATGTCAGTGGGTTACTAAAGACAAGTTTTCTAAGTGCATATTGATTATTGCTTCAGGTGTTACCGACTCCTTATTCAAACAAGCTCATTCTAACAGCTGGCTACGGTTTGTGAAATCCAGGTTACATAGCGTGCAAGTTATACAGTTCTCTTTCAAACTTAGCTGAGGGCCACACCGCCTTTCCACAATCAGAAATATTTGCCCAACCCTTAACACGTTTCTCATCACTGTAATTTATGAATCACTATCGAGTCTCCCTCACAAGCGTCACTCGAACATATTACGGAGAGCAACTTCGTCATACCTGTTCCATTTCATTGTATCTGCAATTCACGTTATTCTTCTGTGAACTACCCATCACTTTCACATTTTATTCTTGTTGCGAATATGAGTTACCGGTCACTTATATTTATGTACTAGTTGGGCGTGCAAAATGAAAGCAGTGGTGACTAGCTGGTCAGTGGTCTGTTGAAAAACCTTCTGGTTATTCATGGCACACCGTATGGTAGTTCTGTGTCCTGTGTGGTACTGCCAAAAAATGCTCGAATCAGGCTGCCCGTCTGTCTGTCTCGCGAACCGTTCTGTTAGATGATGTACAACTTTTCGCCTGCCGTACTGCCACTAGGTATGTATATTTACATATACCGTTGGATATTCTGTAAAAGAAACCATTTAAAAGCCCAATTCGTTAGTATATCAAGAATTATCTGCACTGTTCTCCGTGTTCTTCATAAAATCGTGGTATTTTGCTTAAAACAAAGCTGACGATTCAACGTAGATAGATACAACATTGGTGAACATCATCTTCATCATCATCATCATAGACAGCAATACATCAGTGGCTCACACTGATGCTTAACTGCCACACAACCATGAAGAATAATGAGCAAACGCTATATAGGAAGGGAGAGAAAAGGGAAGGGGAAAGGACCTAACCACTAAAAAATAGCTACGTCTACATGCAAACCTACAACATCAAGGCGCCTCCACCTTGAAAATAAACAACCAAGCTGTAAGTGAAAGTAAGGCGTCATCAGCAAGACAGCTTCTTGACGGCTTTCACTGCCCCGCATCATTAAGTGCACTCACTTCACAGACAACTCGGACAAACAACGACAACATTCACGCCACTGAGCTCGGTTAGCCGCCATCTCACCTAAAGTTTTGAGCCATCGACTCTCTGAGTCGCGAGGTCTCCAGCCCAGAAGTCGAACCCGATCTACAGTGACCAACCCCTTCTTGAACGATTTCATTTGTCTACGCCAGCTCATCATCTGTCCACCTCGCACCTTACGCCAATCGGCCGCAGCGTCGGCAAACAGTGCTCGGTGTGGCAAGCGATTAGATGGCATCCTTAGTACATGGCCTAACCATCTAAGTCTGTGCAAGTGTAAGGACTGAACGAAAGAACTCGTTTGACAATCAGTGCCAAACACTCGCTTCCTAACCCCCTCGTTACTCACTCGTTGGTACCACCCGATACGAACGACTGAACACAAACATCGGTGGTCAAACACCTGAAGACGGTTCACGTCCTTTACCCAGGTTTCGCTGCCGTATAGTAATACACCCCCTCACTGTTGTCTGATATACGCGACCCTTAAGCTTCAGATGGATACCATTATGTCGCCATAGGTGCCTCAGATTAGTAAACACCGCTCTGGACTTGGAAATACGCGCCTCTATTTCATTCTTTACACCTCCGTCGTCGCGGCTGATGCAGCTTCCCAGGTATACAAACCGGTCAACAACTTCCATGACTTCATTATCTAACATTTAATCTACGCAATCACAGTCATCTTGCAGAAGCACTTTCATTTCGATGCCGCAAAGAACATTCCGAAGTACTTAGCAGAACGTGAAATTGCATTTAGCGTTGCTTGCGCTGCTTGATAGTTGGCAAACAGCACCCAGGAGTAACCCTTGAAATTTTTGTTGCTTTCCATATGACAAAACGGTGTCCTATTTTTTTCAACAGGTAACTCCATTTATCGACAACATCTTTTATCTTATAAGATCAAACTCGTTATCTCGTAAACCTTCCATTTGCTAAGGAGCATCCGGGTGGTTAGATTATAAAGCGCACTGATGAAGTCCGCAAAGATAACAACTGTTCACATGTCGTTATTATTACGCCTCACCAAATGTTTCACCGTCAACGGGAAGCTGGCAAAGCAAGCGCTGCTTTATCATAAACTGTGTTGCTTGGGGTATGGCAACTCACTTGTTTGCGCTCTGAGCTGCCCATCGAACAGGCAGTTTAAAATGTGTCGGACAACTTATGCTATAAAAGCTTAGTAGCTGTTGGTTGTCATTATGTCCATATAACAGACGACTTCAATGTTCATTAGACATCTCTTATCTTTGGAAACAGTGAATACAACTCATGTTTAGAGTAAACAGGAAACAATAGCACTGATCAGAGTAAAATACTGGAAATCTGTGGCCCTTAAAGCTCGTCTAAAGATCTAGTTAATCAGTGTAAATCTATCAACTCTTGATGAATTGTCTGTTAGCAAGATTCATTTGTGGGCAAAATCTAGGACCTATTGCAAAGCCGAATTTATATAGGAGCATCGTGTATCACGGTATCATAGAAGGGCATTGGGGAAACTCTGAGATTTATATCGTTAGAACACCCACATGTCAATCTGTCATTTCACGAACCTCTATCAAAAAGACATCAATAGTCAGCTTTTAACAAACTTATCAAACATACCAATAATTGGATTACCTCCTTGTCGTTATGTTCACAACACTTACGTTATAAAGCAGTCATGATAACGGTTTCTCATTTTGTAACCACACAATTGTACTACTTTGTGTTATGGAATCGGAGTTGTTCAGTTCTGAACAAGTGGTGATTAATTATTCGAAATAGAGCTATCTATTTTAACCTTCTTGATAATAACATAGCTATCAAATGCACATACAAAGTATGCCCGAGTAATTACAAACAGATACAGATACATAAAAGAAAATCAATGAACTGGTATGCCAACTATTAGGAGGTCAGACCTGAAACTCATGTAACGTGTCTTTTGAGTGAAAAATCACAACCGTAAGAGTGATTATTCAGTCGAGAATTTAAATACTTGAGCGGAGTTAAAGCGGAACTCAGGGATGAAACATGCTGTCATGCAGTTTGTAAGATTTTGTACTGCACAACAGTAATACTAAAGTGTATTGGCTGAAAATGTAACTAAAATTACAATATTTAACGGTGACATTCTTTTGTGTCCAGAAACTCACAGATGGGAAATGTAAATTATACGCAACCAATCAAGAATATACGTACCAATTCAATAAAATGAACTCCCAATAACTAGGCTAAGTTGTTCAACACAAGCGAATTATGACTCAATGTCTTACAGCTTTCTCACATTCATGTCAGGGACGTCTAGTGGATGTGTGAACCAGTGGAATGACTAGTAACGTATTCCTCAAAAATAAAACTGTCAGTAAACTTTATATCCAGTGTTTTCTGTCTATAGATCATGTGGCGGCCTAACAAAAATTATTCATGGCATAATTTCACTTGATTGTTTTAACGAAAAGATTGATGCTTCATTTTGCTGTTCCAAATTTAACTAGATATTCCGACAGCTTGATTCTATTAGACATTGTGCCAGGACTATGTCATCCTGTCCACATAAATTTCAGCTTCTATATTGAACGGAGATTACTAGCATCTGTGCCCCTTAATCTTCAGTCGCCACCTTACTGTTCATGTGGAAACCGGGGACTAACTAATTTTTGTGAGTTCCTAAAGAAATGATTGGCTTTTTTCTTCTCCTCCTCTGGTGGACATTGCACTTGGGTTTCCACTCTCAACCTAAGGCTCACGACCACGAAACCTGTGATGGCTTTATTTTTTCCTCCCCTATCTTCTTCAACCTTCTGGGGGTAACTTTTTTAAACTCATCATTCTACGTTCAACGAGCATACCAAACCACCTCGTCGCATCAATTCATGGTCATCCAACTATTTACACGAGCATACGTTAGGGACTGTCATCTGTAAGAACCAATTAATTTCAAGTTCCAATCGGTTTTTAGAACAGATTCTAAAGCGTTAAATGTAAAACAAAACCATAAAGTATGATGAGATGTGAATTATATTGACAGGAGTGTGAGTAAGCCGTCCCGACGAAACCAACACAGTTGTAGGAAAAATGTTTCCAACTGGCCTAGGCGCGGTTCATGATCATTTCAAGCAGACTGTTAAAATAAATACACTCAACTTCCCTTTTTCACTTCTCTTGAGTTTTACTAAGCTTGATCTTCTATCACATAAGCCAAAAAACGTAGTTAAGCATGAGTGATTGAAAAAAAACAGGCTGCTCAAAGATTAACATCCGACTTGTGTACTTACTTTTAAACCGACGGGGTTTTCGGATTTTTAACTGTTCTGTGTGACCATATCAAAACATACGCAGTTCAGACATGCCAATCCAATCCCTATTTGTTTGCTAACGTTTTTGTACAAATTTTCCGGAACATGTTAACATTCAACACTGTTCAGTTTCAGTAACGGATGTGGTAATAACCTTTCGTCGTTGCTCAAATGTCCGTTCGGAAACTTCGTGTATGAAAAGGGCCAAACGTTTCCATTTCAACGTAGAATTACCAAGTTCTTTTTTGGTTTCATTATTGTGCCAATGTGATTCTTCCAGCAGAGCTGTGATTTATATTATGCATTTCTATTAGATAATCATTAAATAAATAATAAAAGTCGATTACAAGAAGTTTATCGGACACGTGGAAATTATCCTCCCGATGTGAACTGTAGTGGGAGTTATTGTTCGGTCGACTGACTCCACAATTTCTTTTGACAAGCAGAAAGTCTGTCTGACCGACTTTGGACAGCCGAAAAATAACCTATAAGTGATAGGATTTTCTTTGTCTACCATTGCAATATCCATTTACACAACCAGGACCTCAAAGTATGCAGAAGAATTCTTATCGGAAGGTGAATCCTTCGTGATTACCAAATTTAGATGTTGATGAAATAGTACTTCAACTATCTAAATAACTTAGGAACAAAGGAGTGAATTCCAGAAGTGTGGCTGGGTTAATTTATGCTAAATTTGTGGTATTGATGTAAAACTATAAACCAACTACCGTACTGCTTATCGTGGGCACGATATTGACCTCATATTGGTCTGATGAAACGAACACTGTACACCTAATTGTCACTGCTTATCTCATTTGTATTCATTGTTTAATAGCGTTGGTCATCATCATTATCATCAACAGCATCATCACCATGGGTAACAATAAATCGGTGGTTCTCATAAATGCTTAACTACCACACAACCATCACGAAAAATCAAACCCTGTACAGGAAGAGAGGGATAATAATAAAGTGAAGAGGGAGAGTAGGAACCTAATTACTGAAAATAGCAACGTTTATATTCAAGTATTGAACATCAAGGCGCCTACATCTCGCAAACGAACAATCGAGCTGTGAGGGAAAGTAATGCGTCATCAGTAAGACAGCTTCTTCACGGTTTCCGTATCCCCGCGTCAGTAAGTCCACTTCACAGATAACTCGGCCAAACAATGACGACATTCGCGTCACTGAGTTCAGTTAGCCACCACCTCACTTAGCGTCTCCATCTATTGACTTTGTGAGTCACATTGTCTCTAGCCCAGGAGATGAACCCGATCTACAGTGGTCAACATTTTGATGAACAACTCCATTTCCGTATGGCAGGTCCACCACACACCTAACAACAGTCGGTTGCAGCGTCGGCAGAGTACTCGGTGTGACCTTTTGAAAAACTATTGGAGGTAACGACCATCAGGTTAGGAGAACTCAGCGCTGGTTGTAAGTATGATAAAGAAAGAGTTATAAGGTATTTTTTATGCAAGATCCAAAGAACTAAACACTATTGTAAGAACTTCATGGATAACGAAATTCTCCCTGAATTCATTCTGCCTTGCTCCTCCACATGTCTCTGTTTGATTGATCACTTGCATTTGCTATACTCACAATTCACGTTCAAAACGCCAGTCTGCGGTTAATCTCCCCAGGTTACTGATTTCCACTCACCTGTCTACATGTCCGCTGCTATCGGTTACTAGATTTCTTTCCACCTTTGTGGACATGGATTTCCAATCAGCTACCGTGATTTTGTCACCCACTAGTCGATCCGCCCGAAAGTCAGGTAGTTAGTCACACGTTGTACTGATTCGAACGCATATCATCGGTCCATCTTTGCCTGCTGAATGAATATACTTGCATTAATCATCAAAAATTTGGATCCTTGTTGGCCTCTTGCGACAAAATGAACACAAAATCCGAGTAACACATGTCATAAGACTTTATTTGGTTCGCCTATTTGCTGTTGCTATTCAGAGTTGCGTCGCTCGGCGTTCGTCTTCCTAATGCAAAACTACTTACGGGCGTTTGTTTTACTGAAATAGTTCTGTCCAACCCAAATGAGACAAGTTATATGGTATTTAATATGCTCTCCTTAGAAGCGACAGAACTAGATTGCAACTCCTGGTACAGATAACAGGAACGGGTTTTAACATTGACAAAAACGAGATGGAAATCTCATTTATTTAAGTGAAATATAATGCGTTAAACTGTATTGAAACGGCGCACTGACCTTTCTTTCTTTGTACTGTCAGGAGGTGACATTTTGGGCCCTAGACTTCTCATGTGGTGTGCTACGCAGCATCGAAGAGCTCATTTCTACTCTGTTGCTGCCCCAACTCAAACAACTCCCCGAGGAATTTCCGGCCGGGAAATCCGTTTCCAACAAAATCAATAAACAAACATTGCTGGATGTAGTCGCCGGTTTCAATAGGACCCTAAGCAATTCTTCCGATATCCTTGAGAAACAGGTAACTTTTAACAGTACATATTTTGTGTTTTTTTAATGCCATGGATGAGACGCGTTCAAGCCACGCTGATTATGTGAATATGTTTTTTTGTGAACGTTTAATGACTGAAATTTTACCAAATTAAAAACTTTTAAAAAATAATAAATAAAATAAAGATTGAGCGGAGAACAAATTGAATGCGGTTGGTTTTGAAATTCGAGAACAACCTTTCGATGACACACGGCAAGCACACAATGTTGGCAATACTTTTTGTTTTTGGTGATTTTACTTTTGTATTTATTTATAAAAAATACATTCTGATAAAGGTAACTGAAGAAATCTACATTAACATACAGGAAAGATCTCACATCATGGCTGTCTGCTTTAGACCATATATTTTTGTGACACTAAATAACAAAACTCAGCACCTTCTCAGTCGAGAAGCTTTAATAGGCCATCTTAAGTCCCCAAATTCTTATCATCATGATCATTACAGTCATGATCATCATACTCAACATCATCACCATCCTGGATATCACTGTACCGTCAGCTTAACCAAAAATTCATTTCATACACTCATGTAAAAATAATATGTACGGATCAAAATAAAATGAAATACATCCTTTAGAGTAAGAAACTAAACGTTTATAGTTGGTGAGAGAAACTAAGACACATTGCGCCCAAATACCTTTAACAGTTAATATCAAATTGCAAAACTTAGTGTACAACATGCAGTCAGACAAAAAGATGACTTTTGTGTGAGCCCAAGGCAGTATTAACAATACAGCGACTTTAAAAATTTCACTGTCCCTTTCACAGTTTGCCATAATTAGTTCCGGCTAGTAATGAAAACAATCACCCCTTCGAGTCTGATTACCCTTTTTCTTCTTCTTACTGTCTTCAGGCCGCGAGTAGGCAACTGATTGGTTTATGACGGATCACTGATACAGTATGATTTCATGTTCTCACAGTCAAGTTACGAGTCGGTGGTCTTACCCGCCGAGGTAATTCGGCTTGTTTAGCTACGTTTGTGAAGTCATATGGCTCTCCCGTTAAACTCTTGGTTACATAGCACTTAGAATGCATCCCATTTTGCCCCATGGATGTAAAACTAGGCCAAACAGCATCAGTGATAATTGTCCGATGTACGTTTTTGACATTCGATGTTTGCGATTTAGTGCTTCTGTGTGGTGGTGACACACAGTGGTTATATACAGGGTCTCAAAATGTATGCTGAACACAAATAACTTTCATTTGCGAAAAGTATTTTTACTTCGCTGCATTATGCAGATGGAAAACGCTATAACTATATCTTTTGAACGTTTATCAACTCGTGTCTTGTTTGCACTCGCTGAGCGTCACTGTAGAAATAGCCATACAGGACAGCCCATAACCTAGCATCCTGTAAGGTAGGATTAGCTGCTGTGTAAGGTTACATGTCCGTGAACGGTTTTTAGGTGTACGACTATCGATGCGTACGTTTGATAACCCCTGTTATGTCATATCAGCTGGTAGGGCAACAATGAATTTGCGTAGCGGATATATAGTATTGAATAACGAGCCAGCTGCGTAGCTTGATACTCAGTTGCATGCAGGCGTATGGTGTGATACGTGCTATGGATAACAACTCAGTTTCTGTCGCACCTAACCCATTTTATCGACGTTGTTTTTATTCACTCATTCACAACGGTCGTGAGCTTAACAAGAAGGTACTGTGGTTGGAGTCGTCCCTCACCTTAACAATGATGTGGAATATCCGGTTTACAAAGTAGATTGGGAATTACTGAATGGTGTCTGAAGGAAAGAACTAAAGTGATATGGGTGCAAGTAAGCCACTGATTGCGGTACATCGTCATCTCGGATAGCGTTTCTGGTCAGTGGTTTGAGTGATCACGATTACTTCAAACAAGCAGGCATCATCTACACACCTTACTCAATGGAATGATGAGCGTATTCATATTTTGTAACCACGCCGTTTGTCGATAACCCACCGACTTTGCTAAAGTTTGATGGCACCAGTATGTAATTCATGGTGCGGTGCACGCGCAACTGGCTTGCAAAGTACGTGACCGAACGGTTACAGACTGTGCAACGTGATTAATTGGCCAATTGAACGCGCATCCTGAACGCTCCGGGATACGTACTGGCGAACGACTGCTTTGCTTATACGATCATTCCACTTGATATAAATTAATTGGTGGTGATAAATGCAACAAGGCTGGCCATATCTTCGTCATGAATCCGCGGTGTTTCCGAACCATGAAACAAAATAGAAAACAAGCCTTATGTACCTCTTTTTCAGCGACAATCGGACGTCTTTTTGACATCATAGATGATGCAAGTTGGCAAAGGCGACTTATGCCTTGCTGTCCTCATTGATATCTCATCAGCAAAATGACGAACCGACGAGATAGTGCTGCCGAAACATAAGAAACGGTTCACAATCTCAAGCGGGCTACACGCTTTGTATTTTGAAGGTGCGAAGCACATTCCATACACACCAGCCCGGTCATTCACCTCGTTCAGTATGGTCTGCTTGTTTTCGGCAAAGGAGTTAAGCGATACAACGTCATCTGCATAAGATCAGCAGGAGAGTATGAGAAACTGGAGACAACTACCGGCCAGTTATCTCATGCGAGTCGAGTAGCTTTCCAATGTTGGAACGTTGGTGGTTTGCCTATCCGGTGGCTGGAAATGACGGTAAAGTTGGCTTCTTGGAGCAAATGTTACTGCTGTTTACCTGAATTGCTTTTAAAATGACCGTTGGGCAAAGAAAGCTGCAGGAAGACAGTCTGTTGGATAGTGTCGCACTTTCACTTTAGGCTGTTTTGCTTTTTTAAAAGACGTAAACCGTATAATATTGATGGTTCGAGTTTAGCCATGTGTTTTCAGCATTTAAGGTGCCTTCCTTCTCTTTCTTTAGCTTGGTTTGGACCGCTTCCTACAAGGTGATTGTTCCTCCCATGAGTCCGCGATAGTTAAATATCAGAGTAACAACTGATGGACTGCTTTATTTGGAGATGACGATCGTGGAACTACTGATCTGGGGAAGAGAAGAATGAGGCGATAGGCAGTGAACAGCAAAGAGATTTAGTCCAACTTCGATCGAAACATTTAGCTGTTTCAAGGATACAACGATAAACAGATTTTTAGACCATTAAAGTCCTACTCCAAATCCAACGCTTTATGACTGGTGTGACTGGTGAGACAAGAGTACGCTAGAAGGTGGTCGATGGTACTGTTGTACATTTAATTCGGGAGGTGTTTCAAAAATATCTCCGGAACCCAAATAGGACTTGCCGAAGGTCAAGTAAATTTGGAAAACGCGTTTACTCGACAGAAAAATATGACTAATTTTTCCATGAACTCGTTTTGTAAGTTCCCTGTCCAGAATGACACAAGTATAAATAGACGCTTTGCTCGGATGAGGTTCAAGTAGCTAGTGATTTGGCAGAAATGGTAGGATTGGGTGAAACATCCTGAGCAATCCGATACTCGAGTTTTCTAGTTATGGTGAGATAAGCACACACAGAGCGAATTGACTGCTACACTGTGCGATTGTAAGTTATGTAGTATATGCGGCTAGCCGTCGCTGATAAGGGATGATCGTGGTTACTGCACACACAAAGCGGTCTGTTCAGATGGATTACAATAACCTCACCGACGATCAAGATGCGGCTTCAAAGTCGTTTTGAACAAGTCGTCGCTGGTTCGAATCCAGCTGAAGCCCGGAGTTTTCGCAGCTGGTTCTCTAGTAAACAGAACAGATGTGAAGGAATTAGTGTACGTAGTACTTGTGCTTAACCGTCACCACAGTTAAATTGCACTTCATCACCTGTGGTTCACTTCACACCTTGTATTCAAAGTGAACCTGAGGTCGGAAAGCAGAGGGACATGTGACTGGAGGCAGTCAATACTGATTAGCAAGATGATAAGTTAATAGGACACCTAAGTCACAATATGGAAAGTTCCAAACGGTGAGATCCAATGATAAAATAAACCAAGAAGTATTTGATATAAGGGTGCAAATTATTATATCCTACAAAACATTGCGAAGGCAAACAACGATTTAAATCTGAGCCAAAGAACCAAACGAAAGTTTCAGCATAAAACGCCGCCGCAAATATGAAGAAACGAAAAGGTAGTAAACGACTAGGACTCAAATTTCTGAAAAGGAGACTGAACGGTTTACTAAACCACGGAGATCAGTGGTTGATGCACGATTGACAGCATCCATTTTGGATTAGCCTGTGACAGTGACGGAAGCAAAGGACGCCTAGGAAGAACACGCATTACAGATGGCTTGTGCAGCACCGTTTGTAGCATTACTGACAAACCTCGTAATCTGTTGAAACTCGAAAGACTCAGACAACGAGGCATGTGTGTGGAGGCTCTTTTGGTCGAGCCAGCCACTGCTGGTTAGCCTGATGGTTGGCTAACCGGAAAGTGAAACACCCCTCTTTTTAAACAAAAGACGAAAGATCAAAATGATATAAAATAAGCTAAAAGGAAAGATACTGCAAACATATGATCAAGTAGTTTAGTATATAATTATATGGTGTTGCATCTAGACAAGATGAGGATGAACAATAAAAATTCAGAGTTGGCCAATAAAACAGACAAAGTATTCATCATACAATGCAAAACCAAAGCTGAGGAGAAGAAGAGGTGGAAGTCTGTCATGGCTTAGTTTTCTGATAAGAAGAGTAGGTGTTTTGAAACATTTTATTGCTCCAGACAGTCCGGTTCGACGCTGTCCTTTTAGAAGCCGAAATGGGCAAAAGACTTACGTGGATAACGTCGTGGTAATGTAGTTTCTGACGATCAGGATTTCTCCTACCTGCTTTCAGTTGCCCGTAAATTAGCTGCCTCGAAATCCGGTTGTCGTCCCTCTTACGGACATGTCCTATCCAGCGGAGCTGACTGAGCATCATTATTAGTTCAATCCCGTTCCTGTCCGCTCGCACAAGCACCTGCATTTTTGGATCCATATCCGACCACTGAATACTCGAAATGAGCTATACAGATTGTGGGTAGGAGCTGTTCAGATACTCATATTCCGTCGACACAATGTCCAGGTTTTACTGTCATAAAACAGCGTAGAGATTAGCATTGAGTAGTAGATAAACAGTTCGGTTTTCATCTCCAGGATAAAACAAATCGAGGAAAAAGCTAACCTGTAACGTTGCCGAACACAAAAAGCACACAAGGTTTCCTCCTAAAGATGCACTTCAACTTCGCAAACAAGAGAACGATTCGGCCATCGCACTTCATGCACTGTCAGAGAATCACAACGTATGTTTTGATCAAGCACGAGTGATTCACAAAGGTCTGCCTTCCCATGCGGAGCGCTGCTGCGCTGAAGCTCTCACTATCTACACACAACACGCTTGTGTTAATCGCAATGATAGCAAACCCCTGTCTGCAGTGTGGCGTGGATAGATAAACAACACCAGACACAGACGTGTCTTATCTACCTCAGTCTCACCCTCCTTAATAAGCAAAGGATTAAGCCAATCAGTTCAGATGCAGCGCAGAATGACCCTACCACGGCAAATCCCATGTGACTTCTGTTCCTTTGTTAATGTGATTTCGATTACAATACTCTTGAGGAAGGCCACCCGAGGTGGTTGAAACGTAGAGTATTACAACTTGCTCATAACGTTTTGTTATTCTTAATCCATTTATCACTAACCTGTAAGGCTTCGTCAACCGTCGACTGAATCATACCGGTTGTTATTCCCGGATAAATTCCGGCAAGCGATGTTTGATGATATATAAGTATACTGTTGTACATGAGCACTAAAACTTAAGAAGCAGCATCATTAAGCTGAGGATGCGAAACTGCCAGTAACGTCTTTGAAACATCTGGTACGACTTTGCCTATCAAGATTTGTGTTAGACTCTGTTCTCCTGTCGAGCCAGCAGAATATCTAAGTTGGTTGAGATGTTCAGTATTACAACCTGCTCGTAACGTTGTGTTCTCATCAAATTTATCAGCGAAAGGTAATAGGTTGATACCAGACCATCTGCCCTCTGTTTATTCGTTTCGCGGAGGCTTGAGATGACCACGAAGCCAAATCAACAGTTCTTTGGAGTTGAAACGGATTATGGGTATTCGTTATAAATGTTTCCCATGCGTTTTATTACAGCAACTACTGTAGTATAACTCAAACGCTTTGGAATACTCGTCTTTCGCCTGTTTTGTGGAAAAATTGGCAACATTGATACAAAAGTAATGCCATTTTATTTCGGACAGGTATAATTACCAACACAGGAACATGTATTATGCATCAAAATAAAGCTGGTCCTCTGTAGATCACATCCGTACTTCTCAACATAGTCATCGTTACGCTCAATAGCAACGCCCCACCTTTGAATGGGCGCATGTATCCCTGCCTTGTAAAATTTTGTTGTCTGTTCTTTGAGCCACTTCTTCACTGTGGTTTTCACTTCCTCGTCACTGGAATAATGTTTGCCTCTCAAACCCCCTTTCATGGCGTCATTTCATTGACTGTCTCTTTGATTCCGATTCATAATGATGAACCCATGTTTCATCACCTGTTACGAGCCTTTGAAAGAAGGTATTGTCTGTCTGACTTTGTTCAAGAAGTTCAGAACGGGGTTTATCGGCTACGCTCATAGTTCCCACCTTTTCATCCATCAAACGACGAACTCACCTGCATACATTGCTATAATCTACAGTATTGTCTTCAACCACATTTGTTAATCGTCTGTGAATGTTCATGGGGGTTTCCCTCTCAGCAACAAGGAATTCAATCACTGCTCTTTGTTTCTGACGTAACTCTACGGGGGCAGCCATTTTGAATTTTCCCTGTGAGTCTAAAAACATGAAAAGTAAGAAACAAACTATCACATAACGTAAATGATGTAATCATTTATAACTGGGAAAAAATTCAGGTAATTTTATGAAAAACTTCCCCAGAATTAAAAACATTGGCATTACTTTTTGACTCCCCCTCGTAAGTGCCTATTTTCCAACATGAGTGTCTGAGAAACCTGAAGCAATGTGAACGCTGCGACCAAGTATGAATGACTTTTAGCATGTTTGTACAAAACCCACTTACTTCCGGCCACTAATTAGTCATCTAATTAAGCGCATATATATCTCTCTATGTGATTAAAAAAGTACGTGACAGTGTAAGTTTGTTTGAAACTGTCATCTAATGGGAATTATATATTAAGGTTCTCAATCTGTGTACTCAACAAATTCATTGAGAAAAGCTTCTTGATCCCAACATTAAGAGGTAGTAAAATAACACAGATTTAATCCTCCCTGTGTTTACCAGTTCACCTGAAACTAAGTTAATTATTTTATCGGTAAAACTAATACAAATTTAGAAACCCAACAAAAGTATACATCCCTGCATGTGCTAAGTCTCACTCCCCACAAAGGCTTGCCGACTCATCGATCCGTGAGAAAATTCCCCAACCTGATTCATAGATAGAAAAGTACTTGTTGATCAACATTTGCTTACCCTATTCCATGACAACATTTTACTGTCTTGTTTTGAGTGATTGTATAAGAATACTGAAATCTTTGGGTGCTTTATCCAGTTGCCAGCCAACCTATAATCTTGCAGACACAAGGACCACTCAGTCGTAAGATCACCTTAGCTCCAACTTGTGTTCTGTCACACTTTTGCCAACGTTACTCTGTTTAGCATTCTCTTATTAGTACTATGCTGTTTTGATTGACGAAAGTGTGAAACTTGCTATTTTTTTGAGACACTTATCTCCTTCTTATATTATTCCGGTGAACGCGAACCACCTATTCCTAGTAGTAAACAGCATATAAAGACATTAGCTTCGTTGGGTTATTTCGACTACTTAGCCGACTCAAATTGTTTGGTTAAGGTTATCATCCTTCATCCTCTCTATCCAGGTCGTACTTAAACCATGCAGTTCTCGATTAATGGAGCAACTGAAATTGGCAGCAGACGGAGAATACAATTTCACCAGCCCTCATCTACTGGAAGATGCAGAGAAGTGTGCACTGTCATGGGTCAGCCAACTGGAACAAGTATGTTAAGTCGCAATTAATTAATGAGTGTTCTACACTGATTTTTGACTCAGTTTCTACTTTTCATATACCTCTCCATTCTAAATATCCATGTTCACAGTCTACTGTTTTCTTGTAGAGATGAAAACTTAAATGTCTTCTACTACTAACAGTTTACTTCTACTTCATTTCCGAATGTCCCCTTGGCAATATTCCTTAGTAATTGCATAGATTGCCCTCATTGTCATTTATATAACGGCACTTTGCCCTGGCACTAACCTCGGCTTTGTCATCACTGGCTACGATGACTACCGACGTATGAGCAGATTGGGCTGATGAATGTTCTTGGCAAGGCAAACGGGGGACATAAATTGGAACGAACTAATTTACCGATAAGACGTTATGAAGGTAAAATGAAACCCAGGGAAACGGAAGAGTGCAGAATTCAACTCAACAAGAATGCAACGGCTGAAAAAATGAATGTAGCTAAATAGTGCATCCGACTTACGTGTGTAATTGGTGCAGTGAAACAAGCCGAACATTTTAGGTGCATTATGCAAAAATGCGTCATGTTCACCGGTTTGGATGTTGAGTAAAAACGAAACTAGATTAATGCAGTGTGCAGTGATAATACTTGATAATAAAATTAGATAACTGCAATGAATTGTTCAAGTTGATGTGATTAACCGTATTGTGAACGTACGTAGAGGTAATCAAAGATATGTGATGAAACGTAGAAAAGACATTGGTAAAATGTGAGTAGCTAGTGTAAGAAAAGGCAACAATAAGTCAGCACGATTGTTTTACAAAACCTGGGCTCACAACTGTAAGTACAACGGATCAAACAGTAAATTCAGTAGTTATTTTATAAAGTTAGAGCATATTAAAAAATGCTCGTAATATACAAGCAATATGTAATTGAGTCTGTACGAGCTGTTCAACCAGAAATTTGCTTTTATGCATGTATTAAAAACTTAATCATGCTATTTTGGATAGTTTCCACTTATCATATATTGAGTTCACCCAACACTAACCTTTGCACGGCCTTTAAGGTTCTTGCCATCTCAGATCAAATTCGCAAGGAAACTGACGACACTGGTCCGCACGTGGAACTGGATTACTGGCTTCGTCGTAAGGCTACCTTCAAATCTCTGTTACATCAGATGCAAAACCCGCTGTGTAAATCGGTTCTACTTCTACTTCACGCCTCCAAATCTCGGTTGATAAAGGTGTGTCCGTCTGTGTGGAGGTTTGTTATAATAACACTGTGAGTGAGCTATTTAA
>JTDE01003114.1:32888-57310 GCA_014338405.1 Paragonimus skrjabini miyazakii | reverse complement strand
GTTGTCATTCTGAAAATTAGTGAAGAAATTCCTGACCGCCATATAGTCAGAATCATCATCATGCGTTTTGGATAGCCTACTTCAAAAACACATACGAGACCCATGTTCTGTCCTTAGAACTAACTGGCGGTACCAATCATTCCGCGTGTCATCAGTTATACTGAAGTCAACGCTTAACTACTACCGCATTGACTTTCTGGAAAAATCGAATTTGAATACTTACTAAAAGTCACCGGTGATCAGTACTCAGTTTATTCGATCCTTTCGAGAAAAACCGTGCCTGCTGTTTTCAATAGACCACTCAGTCGTTAGAACTTTTAGATCGGGTTGAAGTGACAGAAGTCATTACTCAGTAGTCCACCTGACTATCGTTACAACTTTTAACGATTAACAACTCCTGACTGCAACTAGTTACGATTACTACCGCCTTTCCGATAAATGAAGAGTATTCTCCTGGTGGAAATTGTTTCTGGTAATAATGACAACTAATATGCATGTTGTTCATCGAATATCAGTCAAATATTGTGAGATGTCTTATTAACAATTTGTGTGACAGATTTGGTAACTTAGAAGAGATCCAAACGGGCTTTCGCGGAAGCTCAGATGTTTCACAGTTGGGTCTCTTCTAAGATTTCTTAATTTAATGACGGTGTACTTACTACAAAATTGAATTTGGCAATGTATATAACTATCAACATTTCGATACTTAACCGTCCGCTGAGCGTGTCATTTAGATAGTAACTGTTTGATCACCAAGAAGAATGACACGGTTGTTGCGTAGATGTAAGTCTGAGCATTCAAACCCCTACGCACCGATGATGTCACCTCGAAGATCAACCGATTGTCTGAACCATCAACTCGAGCTACAAATGGCGAGAATACTCTTCCCAACAGTCAGATATCAACACTTAGTTTAAATACAAGCTTGAACCCAGTACGAACCACATGTCAATGTAATTAACTCAATCGAGCAACGAACTTCTGAACGTGGTAAAGCAAATTACTTTCTGATGATTAGCATACTTTATTGTACCTAGTGCATGGGCGGAGTACATTTTTCAATCAGGAATTACTTAAAGGCGCCAGCGCTATTACTGTCGATCATCAAATGCTTTTGATTGCTGTTACATTGACATGTCCAGTAATCATCAGATCAACAAAGTGACGAGCAAGACTAGGTTTCTCATTGGTTATTTGATTACTTTTGAAACAATAAACAGAAATGGTACCCAGGGGGATTAAGTAAGTCAGTAACTGGTGATTGTAGGTAGCGTGTTTGTTATTAATTAAATAATGAACGTCCGAAATTTTGAGTTCGATTAATTGTGAATTGGGTCAAGACACATATTCACACGTACTTCTCCTGAACACAGATGTCAAGGTTACGTACACAGATGTTATTAGTCATATCATTAGTAAACATTCTGAATACACCCATTTTTGGTTTATTTTTACATTTATGGTAAATTATGAAGAAAGTTAACTGTGTAACTAAAGCATACACAGTAGTCTTTCTACTGTCGTCGCTCAATTCTACATATGAGGTATGGTTAGTTTATCAGACAACCACGCTGCAGTGTCAACGATGTATGCTGCTTGGTAAGAGCGAATGTGTTTGCAAAGGTGCTTAATGTACAACACGAAAGTATGTATTTCAGTATTGGCACAGTAACGGATTCAAATAAAAGACTCGAGCACAGTTGAATTGGAAGTTAGATTGTTTCAAATGGTTTTTTGAGTTTTCATGTATACACTTCAGTCGCCGTACCTCCACACAATGGGAGACTAACGACAACGTATATTTTATTGGTAGACAACGACTTACGTTTCAACTCGATCGCTTGCATAGTTTACTGAATAAAACCTACCGGACAAGCATTCCGTTCAGACATTTTCTCCAAATAGTTTACCCCATCTTTCAAAATATGGCTGGTGCACATCCTTGATGCTCTTCTTGTCAAATATCGCATGAAGTGCTGCATTTAGCTGAACGGATCAAGATTATCAACGTTAGTGCACTATTCATTTTAAGTTTGTTTTCTGCACAGTTTTCACGCGATCAAATAATGTGTTCTTATAGTTCTAACATTCAGAAAAGTATCTGGCCGTTCCTCTTTGACGCTTGAATGTATCCAATTTCATTTCATTTTAAATAACTGCTAACGTAACACTGGTTAAGTTGCAGTTTCTGTGAGCAGGTGTAAATCATTTTGAGAGATTAAACAGAGTTGATTAAAACAGTTTTGAACGCTGTTGTTGCTCGTTTGGCCGATCCCAGTCTCACCGCTACGCAGACAGCTGCTCTGTACCGCGTGCACTGAGAATTTAGAAGTTGGTCTAAAGTGGTTAGTTTTCCGAAGTTTACGTTTATGCGAACGTTTATGCGAACTTCGTGAGGGTCATTAATCTTCGGTTGTTGCAACCAAGCAGATTGTCTACTCAGAACATTGATGGATTGACTATCAGCTTCTAAGCCAACCGTAAGCTGTCTAATGGCCAATTTTCTAATTCAACCTAGTAGCTTTTTCATATTCATTGTGTTCTAACTAGTCAGCTGTTCAAACACAGAAGACAGGCCTTAACTGTTCCGCTGTTGGTCACATGACTTAACTGTTTACTTCATGCTAGTTAAATTACCTAAAAATAACTAAGAATTTTTGTTGATTCTTTCAAAGACTGTAACTTGTTCGATAGTTTATGGAGGCAGCACACTGACTATACTTGTCCGGCTAGCTGAGACACTGCTCCGTCACAGTGCTAAATAATTTCCACGTTGAAGTCAATTGGACAATTTTTCGACAGAGTATATAACTCCATTTCAAACCATGTCTTACACATTGTATTATCAACTAAGCTTTAAGCTGACTAAATCATCCACCCGCGGACATTTACACCTAAGCTCATGTGATTATTGACTATGCAGTAGAGTGGCAATCTGGAACTCGGCTGTCTTCAATTCAAAATTGATAACGGGTCGCTAGTTTTAGCCTATACATGAAGACATGCGCCCAAATATAATCGCTGTTCTGTATGTCTGAATGCATACACACGTTTGCTTTATATCTGTGTATATCTGTAATGATTCACGCATTTTTGCCTAAGACCTGCGGATGAGTTGGTGATGAACATTTTATGACATTTTTAACCATTTTGCCTTGTTTACTTCACAGCGTTGGGCTTCACTAGATTCTCAAGTAAGCCACTATGCGAAGGAAGCCAACGATAATGTGAAGTTTTTATATACTCTGGAGGAATACTGTGAACCACTATCTCGATGTGATCCGGTAAGGGTTGAAAGGCTTTTGTACAATTCTACATGCCTCCCACTGAACTGTATATTTAGTGCTTACCTTATGTCAAAATGTATTAACGAAAACGCCTTCGTAAAGATTGGTTAAAACCGGTAGTTGAAATTTTGCATAAACTGTTGCGTAACTGGTGCTGGAACCGAATATGCTGTTCAACAGTGACTGATGCTCGTTGTAAAAGGCGTATTCTCAACCAACCTGACAGTCTCAGCCACGAAGTGATCTCAAAAATTACAAGCTGAGTTGAATTTCATCAGCTTTAGAAACTGTAATGAGTCGATCGACAGCCCACCTCATGAAGTCGCATTGCATAATGTTATGTTTACAATGTAATCAAAATGGTGTGGGGAGGGGGAAAATAAACATGTCCACGTTCACAAGCAGAAGTTTGAAACGGCACAATTTTGAGTGGGTTTTAGGAGGTCGATAACGGAAAACTGGAAAAGAGTTCAAAGTGGTCTATAAGTTTAGGCTTGTTTCGTAAATTCGCGTCAGTTACTTCATTTGTAGACTAGCATACAGAATTAATTTAACTAAGATATCACAAGTCAGGAGGCCCTAGAGCAGTTTCACATAAAATGTCATATGAGAGACTTTTAAATAGCACAATGTTTATTTTCATGTATGGATGATTCAATTCTGTGTCAGCTGTTTCACAAGTTTTATTTTATTAATCATACAACGCGATTAAGGGCTTCACCGCCGTAACTTATTTGTTTGTGATAATGCTTCAGTTTATGACTAAGGATTTCAGCCATAAGCTCCCATTTTACATGTCCGCCTACTTTCGTAAGTGTTTTACATCAATCTCAGACTTGGTTCTTTAGCGGTCTAAAGTTTCTTATCTATCCACTTAGATGTGATTTACGCAACTCCAACTCTTAGGATGTTATAAAAATCTATAAAATGCTGTCATCACTGTCTACAGTCAAACAAGCCACCCACATTCCTTACAAAGATAGCAAAACTGTGAGCTGGGTACAGACGTTTCGATCATCAGCCTATTGAACAAGGTGAATGATGCAGAAATACGGTATTATTTCCCATGAATCTGTTGTGATTAACCAAAAGTGGCTTTATGCGACGCAAAGCAACAACCGTCGTAAAAATGCCTAGATAACAACAGCTTAGTAAAGATTAAAAACAATAATCACTGGCTACAAGGCAACATTTCAAAAAGAAGTTGATATATTCTGATAGGCCCGCTACTCCGTGTTTATACCCTCTTGCCTTAAGAGAGTGGCAGTCCGTTATTTAATTTCCACTTCCTTGTGTTGTGCGGCGTAAAGACAACTATTATTGATTCTCTCTGTAATTCATTTCCGAATACTTTTGTGTTAGACTTGAGCTTAAGAAGGCAGAGAGTTGGTCATTGGCAAAATGACGACCTGCAATCATTAATATGTCATAGATAGTGGTTGCTTTCGTGAGAAGAAAGTAATGCATCAATATATTTGTAGGTTACTGATGAGTAATCGGGGATTTAGTTCATTTCAAGATAAAAATCACATACAGCTGATAGCAGCTGTCGCATTGCCATATAATTTGCAGTCGGCCCATTTCCAAAAGAAGCACTAGACTCGAGTTTCGCTCTCATTAGAGCTCGTCAATAGTGCATATCCTCGCCACTGCCGGGACTAGAATCACAGCCAAGCTGTTCATGAGGCAATCGTGTTTACCACTGCGCCATTGACCTCACGTTAGGCACGGCCGAATTATCGCGGGGTTGTCGATTGCAGTTAACAGAGAGTAACTGTGTTTCCTATCGGGACGATCGGGCAACCTGACTATTACTCACAAGCGAAAGTGGTTGAGCGTTCATGTATTTTTGGGTGCCTGGTGGTACTTGTATGTTTTTGAAAACTTGCCCATTTTTTTGACAGCAATATCATCATAGACTGTTCGATGCTCAAAGAAACTTCGTGTGCATGCATGAGTTGTACCACCATTTTAGTGATCTGTACGCGGGTTCGACATCTGGATCCAATCGGTTTGTCTATTTTGTTATCCGATGGACTTCGCTGAACATATGAGGCACTCAATTAGAACAGGGTGCAGTACCACTCTTGATGATTATGACGCGTGCCAAAAACAGAGTAAATGACTAACCTAACAGTGTTTTAAGTAAGTAAGAAACTAATAACAGTTTGAAACGGTTCCTAAAACAGCAACTAACAACCTCAAATGTAGGGTCGTTCCAGTGACCGGTAAATGTATTAGGAGAGAACTGTTACCCAATGAAGGCCCGAGGTCGGAGTTTGTAGAGTTTCTCGTTGTGACTGTTCGACTGGTATTAGCCATTGGGTTAAAAAATTGCTGCATGAGTTCCACGCTGAGGAAACAGTGTGAGTAATTAGTCACTGCGGAGACCTCGAAACTTAAGTAACTAGAGATCAGGAATTTCAAGACAAGACTCGTAGGAGAAGTGCCTTGAGCCAGTGATTATTTTGGTGGTTACTTGCCGGACATGTTTAATGGCGAGTGTGTATTTTTTGAGGTCGATATATACGACCTGGTTGGCATACTCAATCAACCCTCTGAGGAGTTTGAAAATTGTGCCTCCATATGTTAAGAGAGACTATTTTATCGTCCTATGAGTTCAAAATTCCTTTTAAGTGGTCTGTTGGTGAAGGTAGAAGAAGAATACACTAAACAGCCAAATTCCTGGACATTTTTAAGGTCGACTTACGAAATTTCTGTTGTGCTCTTCGCATCGTTTATCGCGAATGATTCCCGTCAGTTCTCGCTGAATGATATATATATATATATACATTTGCTGTCATTTATCTCTGGTCAGTACTTAATACTGTCTAGACCATTCTGTAGTGCATTAGCATTCCAAATGTTTGGGATATTCAACAGAAAGAATCGCATTGCCGGATCTGGAGTCAAAGTAGTTATTTATATTTCAAAGGTAACGGAAAATAAAACACGAATTCTTGCAGACCTCATGCGGAGATCAGGAAAGAGGAAAGAAGCTCCTGCCCGAATTTTATTAAACAGTTCTGATTTACAATAACATGAAACGGTTGTTTTATATCGAACAGTTAGGGGTGGGTAGGATGGATAACCGATTGTTGGTTCAGGGTTCTGATTTAATACAGTATCTCTTTTTTGATATCTTAAACATCCAGATTATACAAGATGATCGTATGGGATACCGTTAGCGGCTTTGAAGAAGTTAATGGAGGTAGCATCTGAGATGTAATCATTATCTTTGTTCTGTTAGTCACTCCGTGATGAGCGGAGTATTGGAAGAAACTCTTACCGGATAGAGCTGAAAGGGTTTTTTAGAAAGAAATGCGTCTTAACGAATGCTTCATCACTTTGCGTAGGGTACTGGCGGGGCTGATCGTCTGATAACTAACAACGGTGTCGGTCGCTTGTCTTAAAAACAGGTATGACAGTGGCCTGTTTCTAGGCCTCGGGAATGGTGCAGTTAATGAGTGTCTGTTTAAACAACTTATGAGGGCTTCATCAACGAGAAGTCTGCTTCTTTGTGGATCTGGGCATAGTTTCCATCTGTGATCATTGCACTGTGAGGATTAACCCCTAATAAGAGATCCCGATTATCATGTAGAGTGGAGTCAGCCGTCATGTGTGCGTATTCAAAGGTTCATTGCGGAAGATTAAAATGCTAGTTCGGTGTGACCACAATATAGACCGCTGAACAGCTCAGCAAAAATCCGGGAGTTATAAGGGGCTTTTACATTTGGCAACCGCAGGGAAAGCGTAAAAGATTTATTATTTCTCTTATGGTGCATACAGTTGAATAGAACGTTAATATGTCCGCGAGATTTTGTCTATAACCGGTGGGTATGTTGAAGGATTCCCCATTTTCACCCGTTATGTATAGTACGAAAAACCTCTACGCAGTCCAGTTCGCTCCTTAGTTTCCGTTCAAAGAATGAACGAGAATGTACGCCATCTAGGCGGCATGTACTTTGCGATAAAGTTGGACGAAAAGTTGACTTCAGTAGCTTGCGCCATCTTCGGACCATTACAGCTTTTTGGTATCAGTAAGCGGTTGCTTTGTTCTAGTGTTGACTTAATGACTGCTCTGTCAACTAGATGAGCTACATACATGATAACCAGATCAGACAAATTTTGTTTCTATCCTCGACGATACACTGTAAGTTGTTCAACAAGTTGTGCCGAGTCTTCCTTACGGACAAACACTCCCGCGAATTTTAAGAAGCCGCCGAGGGGCTCACATGAGATGTGGACTTCTCATTAAGCTTGGATACGTTGAAATTATTTGTAATATGAAGATGAAATAATTGCTGTAAAATGAAGACCGTGAGAATGGCCTCATCATCAGGTGTGATGCATAACTGTGAAGGATATACAACGCTGATGAAGAGCGTGTCGCAATCAAAAAAGCTGGAGTTTGAGTCTGGACGCATTGTGAGGATGTGAATTCCCCAGTGACGGTTTGTTTTGGCAGATTCTGGTTCAGAAAGACGTTGAAGCTTCATACGGGCTAACGGGAGCATTCTTCTCGACAAAGTTATTACCCAAGAACATACAGTTCACTGTCACTCATATCAGCCGAAAGACAGGTCTCCTTAGAACGTGAGGACCAATGTAACTGACCAAGTATCAGATTTCCGGTATTTCATTTAATAGGCTCAAGGTGCTAGCATACAGGCATTTGACATGGTATGAGGATGGTTAGAACAGTACTGTGATGAGCTAGAGAGAAGATTCCTAGTAGAGGGTGGGAAAATGTAAATGGTGGCTGAGCTACGCATGTTTCTTGGAAGGTAACGGGTGCTTCTTCAAAAGTTGAGAGTTTGTGAGCATTCTTCTGGAGTGCTTCGTCTGCTTCTATTAGTCTAAGGTTGTTAGCTTTTGAACAGCTTCTGATTACCCGGCTTCAAGGTGGTTTTAGACTCGTGAAAGTTTGAGTGTCATTCTGGGTTATTCAAAAACTTTGTGGGTAAAGGTCTCAACTTACAAGAAATGTCCCGTTTTAAGGCGCCAGAGGTGCCCCCAAAAGACTCATGAGGATTTAGGGCTTGAAAATAAAACAGATTCTAACACATGGTTTTCAAGACTTACTTCATGAACAGTTACATGCAAAGTAGTAGATGGATATCATTTCATTGTGTGAATAACTTTTAAGATACACAGTTTATTGAGGGAAAAATTACTTTCAGATCATTTCTTTTGTGTTTTAAAAGCAAGGATTAACAGGAAATTAAAATTGTGATATATGAGTGCGTTCAGTTTGTTGTATGAATACCTTAAGTTTTTACTTTCTGTTGCAGGTTACCATGATTGAAGGTTTGCCCAAGTTAGTCAACACTATAAAGTTGATCTACAATGTTTCAACACATTACAATACGGCGGAGAAAATCACATCCTTGTTTATCAAAGTGACCAATCAAATGATCAAGGCCTGTAAATTGTACATTTCCAATCGCAATCAAGATACCATATGGACACAGCCAAAGGAACAATTATTTCGGAAGCTAACAGCTAGCTGTCGTTTAAATGAGGCATATCAATCTGTATTTCATAGAGTTAAAAATGAATTAGAAGTGGCCAACGACCCAAAAAAGTTTGATTTTTCGGAAATTTATATTTTTGGAAAGTTTAACGCATTTTGTCGCCGACTGAGATCAATTGAAGAAGTGTTCGTGTTGATTGAACGCTACGGACGTCTTTGTATGTCAAACGTAGAAGGACTGGGGGATTTGATTAGCAAGTTTAACAGTGCTTTGGATGAACTGAAGAAAACACCATACAACTTCCTCGATCAGCGACAAACACAGATTGATGAGGCTTTGGAAAAGTTTCGTGAACAAATCAATGGGATTCGTGTAAGTGCCAATCCATGTTCTTCAACCTCCGGGTACCAATGGGTAGCTGGAATTTTAGTACTTTTAAATCAAATGCACTTATCTAAAAAGTTCGGCTTCCGATTCGGTCTAGTGGTACCAAACCTATCCACAGTTAGGCGGGCTGGCAAAAACAAAGAGCTTATTTCTTGGTACTTACGTGTCTACAGTCTCTAGGAAGGCGTCAAAGCGTCTTGTTCAACTTACGCGTTTCAGTTTGTCACTTCGCGATACAAATCGAACGTTTATGTTATCCTTGCCTGTGAGCTTAATGGGTAGCCAGTGCCAGGCAAACACGTTATTTACAGGTTACATATAATCAAAAACGATAAAACGTTTTATGGACGTGAGTTAAAGAACGAATAACAAGCTCAATTTCAACAGAAAATCATGTTTCAAACCCGGATACATTTTGTGCGAACATTACTGGAATGAGGTGAAACAACTGGCTTCAAGCGCATGCCGTACCAGGTGAAAAACTGTTGTTAGTTAATTACAAGTCTGACGGTAGGTAAATGAATAAATTAAATACCAAATTTGCACGAAACACACTAGAGCGATGACTAATAAACTAAGTTGATATTGAAGTTGTGTAATAGCAACAGAAAGTTTGCAGTGATCTATTAAACGAAATGGTTAGCTGTCAAGGGATTGATAACACTAGAAAACCGTAATAATAACAACTAAGTACAAAAGCGTAGATACTAATTCATATCGAAAGCCTTATTAATAAAAATGGACGACTCACAGAAAAAGTGAGCCCCATTGGGTTAGAAGACCAGCATGAACACAAAGAGGACAACATCAGAGGGTGAAATCTAAAGATGTTGGACAAATGGTTAAACACGCGATGTAGGAAGCGAAACGTTAAGCATTGGTAAGTAGATAGAAAAAGGGGGTTAACCTGTTTCATCATGCAACTAACTTCTCAGCCAACAATCCAGCGAAAAATGAGGAGAGAGACGGTAGATAGAAACTCCTATCTATTGTCATGGTAACCAGTAAAGTCAAAACTGATGTGTATGCTTTCAAACAAAGGTGAAGATAATGTAAATAGAAGGGTAAGTACGAACAAACAAAACAAACTAGCATAAATTGTTTGTTAATTTTAAGCACCACAGGCTTCTCTTTCTGTAACCATATATTCTAACAATTGTCTCATTAGGGTAAATACGTGGCTTTATTGAATATACAAAAAAAATTAGTTATCGCCTATTAAACTGTTGACAAACTAAGAAAACGGGAGAGCAGTTGGTTAATCAAACTGAACTGACTTTCCAGTTTTTCCTCTTTAAAAGTATATTTTACTTCAGTTTTCACTGATTACGCATCCTCGCCTAGTTTGTGGTATATGTTTCAAATATTCAGTAGTGCCATAATCATATAACCGTGGGTTGCCTTACTATAGTTTATGGGAAATAAGGCTTTCACAGTTTGCTGAAGCCACAATTTGACTTTAGAACTGAAAGTAACGCAATAAACTGTCGACCGTTCCATGTTATAGATCGGATCGCTCAACCTGCTGCATACATTATAGTAGACAAGTAAATATATTCTACTACTGACCCATTCTCCTCTGTACGTTTCAAACCTCAATTTGTGATAGTAGTTTTTCCTACCTAACTGCTAGAATTAAAACAAATAATTCCAATGGTCAGGTTTTGGATTCCCTCACTTTCTTTCTTCTTAATGTTGAAAGAAAAGTTTGAGTCCTTAAACTAACTAATCCGCCTCTACGACTGGAAACTTCACTATGTATAACCTCATTCAACTTCCGTACAGTGACACAGATTTTACTCATTTTGATGCATGACACATTCGTTTTAAACTTCAGATTGAAGAATAGCAGCTTACGCATTGAAGCGACAGCACCAACAGATAACCTGCTTGTCTCTGCCACCAGCCGGGCTGAACATGGTGGTAGTAATCGTGCTGGTAGAGTTAATTCGTGCTAACGATAAGCTATATGCGGAATAGCGGGGACAAAACTCTCATTGGTTATTCACAGTGTGTTTGCGCTTCCATCAACTGCAGTGTTTACAGTAGTTACAGTGATTTTTGTAATGAATTGGCCGTCCGATTACAGCCTACGCCCACCTCCGATGTTGTCGTGTTCACCGTAGACGTGAATGCATAGGTGGATCAGTTAGACAGTACTGGATTAACTTTAAGGAGCTCAGACTGTGGTGGACGACTATCACTACTCTGTACTGAACATCGTCAGTATCATTGTAGACAGTATTACACCAGTAGTGAAAAAAATAACGAGGCGTATCCAATAAGTTAAATGAAAGAGAAGACCTTACTAGTAAAAACAACTATTTCCATGCCCAAACATTTGACATCACGACGTCTAGACATTGCAAGCAAAATTTTGGGTATAGATGAAAGGTGGAGGGGCCAACAATACGGCTTTCAACGTCCGCGCGTCAACAGTGCACCTACTCTATAGACAACTCAACCAAGCAACTACAACTTTCATGCTACTAATCCCAACTAAGTGCAACCTCATTGAAAGTCTCCAGCAACCAACATTGTGAGTTACGAGGACATCATCACGGGAGACGAATTCGATCTACATCCTGGTGGATGTCTGCATTTCCCTACGCCAAATTATCCACAGTCCATCTCGTACTTTGCGCCAGTGAGCCACAGCGTCGATGGGAAGTGCTTGATATGGCGGAAATCTTCGGTACATAACTTAACCACCTAAATATGTGTAAACATAGGGATTGGACGAAAGCAGTCGTTTAGAAATCACTACTAAAATACCCATTTTCTAACTTGTTCGCCGCTTAACTGTCGCTTAACTGTTGGGGTCGTCGGATGCCAGCAATCAAACGCAGATATCGGTGATCAAATGCTTGGAATGGTTCACAGGTTTTACGACTTGTTTGTCTCCTGACCAACCGAGTCTCAGATGGACGAAGTGGCCACCAGTAGTGTATAGCTCAGATCCTAGGTTGATGTTACTTATATGTGTTTTGAAACGGAGTACAGAGGAAGTAGGTCACATCATTCGACTTCTTTTTATTTTCAAATTGAAGCTTGCCTTTCTTATATAAAGTGAACACTTCTTACGCTTTATCTCAGCTATCGCATTCTCATCCACTTTTCAGTCCATTTCAATAAGCAACACTATACTCGAGTTTCACTGTTCACTAGTGCCTGTCCATTCCACAAACATTCGTACGTTTCTACAATTCATCAGCCCACGAAAATATGAAACAATGTTGAAGTGCAACATCTCTACTACAGAGTAGTAAAACCATTTCGAAAATTGTTGCTTACAACGCGTTGCAACTACATCTTTTGTTAATAGCTACTAACATATAAAAATATATTGTAAATAACTAAAAAAATACACAAAACCAAAACTCCGAATCGTATCAGTATTCCAGTTGGTAGATATTCTGATAACTAGTATGGATTTTGGTTTAATATAAACTGAACATCACCTACATCTGATCGTAATGCTTGCATTCAGATAGGTATTCATGCAAGGCACTTTGTAGAAGACGTAATAAATTCGACTATTACTCTCGTTACAACTCGTCAGCAGTGCATATTTTTGCTACGTCCAATATCAGAACTCCGAATACCTTTTCATGAGACAATCATTGTGACCACAGTGCTACTGACCCTTAACTGGACACGGCTGAATCAAAGTATCTGAACAATCAACCACTTTCATTTGTGAACAATAATCAAGTTGCCCGATCGTCTCGGTAAGAGATACTGTCCTGTTAAATCCAGTCATTGACTTCTCTCCGAATCGAAACCACATAAATCATTAATCTATTCGTGCGGTATTGCTCTTCTCGTGGCTATTACACAGTCAGACACTAGTGTGAAGCATTAGTGTAATTCTGGTCTACTAATAGTGATGGCGAGGCGATGGCACGACGACACTTTTGTAGAAAGTCACAGTAACGGAGGCTACTGTTACGTCTAGCATCTCAGGTCCAAAATGTCTACCTGATAAGAAACGGGGTTTTTGAGTTTATCACAAGAATCCCTTCTGTGTCAAACATCCGGTCATAGCCATGTAATTAAGCCTTCATGGAAACTTTTGCGCCTACTACAGCCCTGACGCTCTTATGCCATCAATATGTCAACGTACACAGGTATGTGGCCCATTCAATGGATCCTGTCAGTTGTGTTGATTCCACTTCTTCGTGTTAGAACCCACTCATTGCCTAGAATAGTACAAAGTGTGTAACACCACTAGAGCAGAAACGGTGACAGATCACGGATGGAAATGTGAGGGCTTGGTTTGCAGGAGAGTAGGGAAACATCACCAGCTCGTTCTGTTTGCTTTTGGTAAGGGCACACGAAACTGGGCGATGCTCAGATAGGGCTGCACACAGTTGAACCGGTCAATCTTCTGAGCAATCGCCGCCTCAAATCTTTCCAGCTACTTTAGTTAACTGAAAAGTCTATTGGGAGCCAGATGATGTACAATGAAGCAATAGTTTAGACTACGGCAATGGAAGAATAAACAGGGAAGTCAGAGGTGTCAGAATGATGAAAAGAAATCGATGTAGTTGATAATGTTGGTATAAGTCGGAAAACGGTTACAACAAAATAAACGTCTTATTGATTCGATTTTCAGTCCCATAGCTGTCGTTATAACGACGTCTTATATTGCTTCACTGTTCTGTTAGACAAGATGTACGATTCTTACAGAGACAGTGGCTCAAGTGCATGATGTTGACATATCTCTAGTACCCTACATGATAGTGTTCAACTTGAAAATGCATTATTTCTCTAAATCACAAAATAAACAAACACAATACCAAGTGCACATAACATGTGGTGATAGAAATAACGGATTGTGGGTCAGCTAGTCAGCAGTGCAAGCAACACATGTTTGTTACGTTCCTGTCGTGTACACCTTTATATGTGATATGCTGGCGACGCCTGTGATCAGTGTACCCATACCAACTTGAAGACGTTTCTTCCACCTTGGTCGTAACTTGGATTACATAAACTGATTTGCAATCTTCTTACTAATCGTTGTTCGCCGTTTATTGACAAATCGTTCAGTTACAAACAAAAACAACTTTATACGGTTGGAGGGCGTATCTCATTTATTGTTTGATTTAATTGTGGTCCGTGTTACACACAGATTACCCCATCTTGTGCATTTTTCTTTCCTCTCTCGTTAATCAGATCGGCTTGCAGGATTTATTCCAAACTAGTCTGGACAGAATTCCTAATGTTCTACGCGCACTCCAAGTGATAAGCCAGTTTAAAGATTTGAATATAATTGACATGGGTATTGAAAACGCACACCTCCAACTACTTAAACGTTATGAAACTGAGCTCGAAATGGTTGGCAAATATTATGTACGCTACAAGGACTGTCCCCCGAGTTTGTGGGACATGCCACCAGTCGCAGGTGAGTTGCCGCATTTATGTTTAAGTCACTTGTTCCTGGGTCTGTTCAAAAGTGATTCCCCTGAAAGAATTTGTTGTTTTTAATAAGTATAATGGTTGGTTATTTGATGGCGTCAAGCCGGGTTGCAACTGCTCATCACTGTGACCACAGTGACAGTCAGTGAAGTGAGAATGTATCGATAATTGAAATCAAATCAAATCAAAGGATTCAGTAACCGAGGCATGAAAAAGAGCAACGTGAACAGACTGGTTTTTGGTGAGTTGGGGTGACCTTTCGCATCTCTTTTAAGTAACGACCAACATTGCATTCATCATAAGGATAATACTGCCATGATTGCCTCCGACCGTCCAGGCATAGGAAGGAAGTTAACCCGAGAGTCATCTTCCAGAACCTGTTGCTTCAAAAAGCATGTGTGCAAGGAAATGAAGTTTACACACCGTTGGTTAGAAAACAGTTTAGTGATTAATTTTGTTCAGTACAAAGACAAGATGTCGCCCAGCCATCCATGGTATTCCGTACATTTTTCCGATTTTCTATGTCCCAGTGATCAGGAGTTTGAAGTCAGTGTTATTGATCCTCCTGGGTAAACAATCGATAGGTTATCAACGTGTTATTAGTCTCAGTTACCGGCTTTGCTTTCCCACTCTAATGAAACTTGTGTTTGTCTGCATGGAACGTAGTGAAGTGAGTTTATTTTGTAATCGTACAAGTATACACTTTTTGTCGGCATTAAGGAGGCTCAAATAGTCTGTAACAGTTTGCAAAAGGTTGGGGATAAATGAAGCTCTGATGTACTGTTTCTCTGTGATTTCATCAAAATTGCCACACTTGTCTGTTTTTTGACATAAGGAAAAATCGCTTGGGCAAGACATCTTTTTCGTCGAATTGAATCACCCATGTTAGTGTTCAAAGACGATCACAAACTTATGCGTACCAAAGAAGCTCGGGAAATCACGAAACAATACAACCGATTGGCGGAAACTTTGGTCACTTATGAAGTGGTGAACTTTCGCTCTTGGTTGAGGCAGGTTAGTTCATTTTACACAAAATCTATTACCAATATGCCAGTTTTCTGTGATTACAAGGTTAAGCGGTTGAATCGAGCTCATAGGTGGTGCGCGACAATCAGCAGGTGAATTTTGTTTCAGCCCGAAGTGTCAAAATTAAGATTAGTCTCAATTGTAACATGAATGGTTTAATTGAAAGTTTTCCACAACCTACTCTGTACCAGCCTCATGGAATAAATAAGAAAATCTAAAGTCCGCCACATATAATTGTATAAAGGTAGGGCAAACAGTTTACATCACCACACTTTTCTTCATATCGTCATTGAATTCGTAAGAAAACATGTTCATAAAACCTTATTTTCTCAATTTCTTTGCATGTTCTATAACCTAGTGAAACTTGTACTCATGTCATAATTTGTGTAGCTCGAAATTTATCTACATTTGCCAAAATTTCCAGAACACTGAGCTCCCTCCGTCTCACTTCTCAAAGACAGTACATTTTTCCAAGTATGATAGCATTTTGATTCGGGTTAGTCATCGGTGGAAGTCAGTCTACCTGCCGCTATCTCTTGATAGGTTTTATTAACTAAAACGCAATATTAATTAAGGTACAAAAATAATTTCCTTTGAAAACAACGTGAAGGAGAGTTGCACTCAGAAAATATTGGTATAAATTGTACCAATTCAATGAAAAATGACAACAATGGCGTAAGTTACAATCCTGTGGAACAGTCAACGAATGAGAGAAATAGGACACATGCGCGTTAAGTAACAACAACAGTTTGCAAGCACCTGGTTCAAATGACTGCTACCGAAATGGTGCACAACGGTTTCGATTTTGTTGAGTGCAAATAACCCTATACAATCTAGGGTATCGCACGCCAGACTTAAGAATAGGATTGAGAATGATAGTCCGAACACTTGTCCGCTGGACCATAGGTCAGTCATTCTAGCTACGTAGTCAGCCGTTTTCAATCTCTGCATCAACTAGGAAAAACATTAGTAACGTCAGCTGACTTACAGACGATAAAGACGGAGTATGTGAATAGGTTCAGACAGTGTGAATTGTTGTGGGAGAAGATGATCGACAAGGTGGTATGGATGAAGATGAAGTCCACTGCGACGCAGGTCACGAAAATCGTCCTTGGGACCATAGAGAAAATGTTTACACTGGAAAGCGCAAGCTTGCTGTCGACAGTAGTAATAACGATAGTACTGGCGATAACGCCGGCGGTGTTAATTTGTACAAACGATGACCAAATAACTTTTGCTCAAAGTGATGAACACAATGACAGTGATGACGACGAAACTCATTCAGAACACACGGTCCTGACGATTGATTTGTGAATAGAATCATTTCAAGGAACGCATCTACTCAACTGGCCAAATTACTTGAAAGATGATTTAGTTGGGGCTTAAATTTTTCACCGTTTTAAAATTTAGATGAGACTCAACTGTGAAAAGTCAGGGCTTCGGCTGGATTCGAACCAGCGACAGACACACCATGCCTCAACGCGGCAAGGGCTCTACCAGCTGAGCTCCGAAGCCACGCCAGGAGCTCGGTAACCGAGTCCAAATGTGAAATTTCCGAGCTCCTGGCGTGGCTTCGTAGCTCAGCTGGTAGAGCCCTTGCCGCGTTGAGGCATGGTGTGTCTGTCGCTGGTTCAAATCCAGCCGAAGCCCTGACTTTTCACAGTTGAGTCTCATCTAAATTCATAAATCTGCCACACTACTTATTAGTTTTAAAATTTGTTGTCAATCACTTAAGTTACCGCGATTTTAACGGAGAGTACTCTAACAACTTTCAAAAACTAATGTTGATTACAACTTATCAAGCAAAAATTGGAAATGACTCCATTTTAAAAGATGCCCACGCGTGTGTGCGGCCCTCAAACCTTCACATGTACCTCATGATTAAACCACCCGCAACAGTTTGTACTACTTTAAATACTGTGGTCAGCTACATCCGTGGTAATGTGAAATCTGATTGCATCACTACGTTCTTTCTTTATTTTTTGCGTACATCAACTCTTACGCGTTGGGTTAGAACATACATGTTTCAGGTTAGCCTGAACCACTTCAAACTTGGCCATCTGAAACATAGGACTTAAATTCGCATTCTGGAAACACACAGCTACTTAGGCTAATTCAGTGTATGTGCATGAAAATGTTTAAATAGACAAAAGCTACCCTAATAAGTGAAGTGACAAAGTGGTTTAATTTATCTAAATTAGGTAAGCGTCCCTTAACCTTTAATGGTACTCATAAGTTTATTGCATAATTTCCACGACAGATGAAGTAATAATGCTCAGTATTACGGACTCTTGTGCAAATAGGTGTTTCAAATAATGGTGAGTTTGCTAATGACAAATGCATTGAATAAATAACGTTTGTAGTGGAATGAAGAGTATTTTGTGGGAAATTTATCATAAGCTGCAGAGGGTTGTAAAAAAGGGACATGGTTAGATCATATGAGAACGCTCCAAAGAAATGTAGGAAAACAGTTGAGATGGTAGTCTATGAGCCTAAAGCCTTTATAAACCACAACAAGAACATAATATACGAGACAGGATAAAATGTACTGGTGAATTGTTGGCCTATTTCAATTTAAGGATAAACAAAAATGGTTATACCCCAGACATTGAACGTACGACGTCACACTGTGGACAGTAGTTCACCATCAGCTTCGATTACAGGGAAGCATAACGGTGAGGGAGAGTTTCTTGACGTGGTTTAAAAATTCTTGTGAATAGACTAAAATAACTGAGTGCAATGGAGTGATTTTCTACTAAGCACACGTAAGGACACTCGAACTAGCTGGGTCTAGTACCTGTTTAATCTGCCAACAGTGTGCCCATTTTTCCTTCGAATAATAGACCACCTCCAGTGAGTGAGTCCATGGGAATAGTTTTTTATTGTGTTTGCATCGTACAGAAATTGTAGCTGGTTTGATGGGAACTGTTATCAATGCATACTGCGTGTTTCTGGACGGTTGAACGTATGTATCGTGTGCAAAAAGAGATCACTACATGTCTGGTCATTTCAGTTCATCTAGAAGCATTCCTTTTTTTGGGTTACAAAGTAGATAATGACTGGTCACACTGTAACGAAAAGACGTCCAATAAAGCACGATCTTTGTTGTTCAACTCACTTGTTGCCACACCACGCCGGCGATCGCGTCTACGATTAGGAACGCCGGTCCACAATACAACCCCAGTTTCCTTTCACACATCGTGTGCACTTGTGTCCAGTTTCTTTGTGACCGTCTCCTTCTGTCAGTGGTTTTTCGTCTGCTATTCCTCATCCGCTGGTCCGATCTCGTTGGACGATAGCTCGTCTGGTCGCCCGTGTTGTCCGCACTTTATCAGTTGTGGGCTTTGAACATACTTCACGATCGTATCGGGACATTCTACCGAGTGTTGGAGTAATCTCGACTCCGATCTAGTCATCAACCGCAATACGATCGAGAATTGGTCTAACGATAAAACCGTTTTTATAACCAATGTGGATCCAAGTATACGAGATTTCTTGTCAGAATTCCTGATCGTAGATTGCCCACCCCTAATTGGGCGCATGAAAACCACATCAGCTTATTACTATCATCTTGAATTGTACTGCTCCTTTCAATAGTAATATATACACAACCCAAAACAACGTCTTCGGTTTAATTGATTATAACGGATCAGGTGCAAAGAAACGATAAACTGTATCGCTGGTAATTGAGGATTTCGAATAATCCTAAAATTAGTACTTGAATTTAGACCTCCCGCGTAAGTAATAATGAGGAGATCTCGGACGGATTATAATAAACGGTTCTTGTTCAGGTGACTAGAACACAGATACACATCAGCATTAAGGGAATCAGAACCTGCCATTGGCTGATATTGTTGATCCTTTCAACGTTACAAGCTGTTATCTGCTTGATCCAACAAGGAACAAGGAAGTCGACGATTGGCTGAACCGTTTGTCCAATCTTGATAATTTATCGTAAAGCGATGTGGGTTGATTCGCTGCTAAACTGTCTGTTGCGTCGAGGTTTGGATAAGCGATGAACCGATTAGGTTTGTATCACACATATACAATCAGAATAACTGACTACAACTAATGCTGTTTAATGAAAATCAAAAGCATCATTAATTTTCGTTAGTCCCGCAACTGTTATTGTGGGATTACTTACCCAGGTTAGTCAATCTGATGGATATGTTGCGATTAAGTAACTGAAGGTTACACAGTAGAAATCGTCACCCAGTTTATCACAAACACCAAGTGTGATGAAATGCGAAAACTTTTAAGTATCTGTACAAATTCTTGTGTAAGGCTAACTTGACTATTTTACCACAAAAAGCCGAGAATGTAGTTCTATTTTGCATTGAGCAACTTTTGTTTGTCAATCAATACGCTATTAAACTGTGTATGTTAATTCATCTTGGAACTAGAAGGTTGTGCTTATATAAAGAGCTGAAACACCATTTACACGGATAATTAAACATGGAGTTATCTGCCTGCGGTAGGCTAGCAGAAATTTATGTTAATTTTCTCACAGTTATGTGCTGGTCGCCATACTTTGAACGATTATTACACATCTACTTGAAGTCATATTAGGCAAGCCCGTATTTTTCTCAGTGTGATACACAATAACCCGCATTAATCTATTACACTTGACCAACTGATGTACACCGCTGTAGTCTCATCAATAAATATTTCTATGTAAATTGGTTAATTTTTAATGCCCGCCTGTTTCAGGAAAAAAAGATCAGTTGCTAACTTCTAGTTAGCTTTGTATCTGAGTATTAGTAATGGGAGAGTATAAAAGTCCAGGGCCCAACACTTCATCCGCTTTCCCCGGTGTAATTTCTCAAACTTATATGATAGCGATTCATCACAAACAGAAAGAGAATGATTCGCGTTAAACCGACAGAATTCCGAGTAGATTAGTAATAAATTTTTTTAAATTTCATTTTTACGAAGAGTTATGGAGTATCAACATTCATGCGGCCAACAAACGGTCACGTTATCTTCAGGCTCCAAGGACACGTTTTTGTTTTACTGTTCGTCAAGTTGTCTTCTCTAAGGGCAGCCACCGTGAAAACACTCAAATATGTTAAATTTGTTAACCTTTCACTTTATAAGTAGGATAAAAATGTGGGTTTAACTGTCCTGGGTGTGTACTACTTAGAGTGATATTCTGTAATATGTGTGTTTAATTTAGACATGGTTGACTCTCTACATGACATCCAAGATATATAAATAATCTCAGCGTAAATACTTTCTTGGAAGTTAGTTTATTAGAAATGGGTACGAAGATAACGTCGTTCTAATCAACCTCACAGCCCAGCCGAAGAGCTTGAACAACTGTGTTGACTTATATGAAGTATGCCCTGTAACCTCATGATGAAGTGCTCTAATTAACGACCTACTGACAGTCCGCTCAACAATGTGGACCTAGTTGTTTGCTTGCACGACACCATCCTGTCCATTTTCAAAAATTCTGATTAGAAAGAAGGTTAAAATAACCACTGAACAAATCGTTTTTAATAAACTTTAAGATCGAGGAGAATGTTGGAAGAGGTAATGCATACAGAATGCACTTGTTCGGTCAACCTCTTTTCATGGTTAGAAGGTTTAAACAGTTCAAAATAAAGAGTTACTAAAAATTGTTACAATTGGCCATAAATATCTTCCTCAGTTGTATCCCATTGTTTAGTGTTACAGCGTGTCCAAGGCGACAATTCGTTGGCATCTATCTTGGAAAGTCTTGAACATGTTGTTTATGACCCAAATACTAAAGATCCGCAGACCGTGAGAGCTTGCCTACCTGCCCCCTACTCCAGCTGCGTTTACGAGAGATTGGATGAAGGTATGAAGTGAACACGGATCTCTACGATAGTGATTGCGCTCTTGAGAAAACTAGGTTGTAGCCGCTTCTCGCTTTAGCACTCTGCTGCAGTCGGTGCTGCCAGCACCTACACTATAGATTTCTATTCCATTATTGAATTTGTGTGTATTTTCCGTTTGACTTGTTTGCCTTATTTTTGCGATGAATACTGATTCAATCCACAGTCCACTCCGGTCTGGATGAACTATGGGTTTTCACGTGTACATGTGTGTACCGTGATTACGAGATGGAAAATTATAAGAATTTCAGATGTTTCAAGATGTGCATCTGCACAAATTGTACGTGGTTAATATATTGGTTAATTACCTGGAATCCCCCTTGAGCTTCCCAAGTACTATCTGACGGATTCTCGAGCCGTACTCTTGACATAAATTTAACAGCTGTATTTTACGTGAAAAAGTTGACAGAGGCACAATAGTAATGAGAGTGATTTTAAGGCCTAAAGTGAGTTCATTCAACGGTAGAATTAAAACGCACACTGATATTCCGATGTAGTAGGTGATAGCACACCATGTACAAGTACACACAAATAGTTTGATTGTCTCCATGCATACGTGTACCTGCATTCCTGATTCATTTAGTCCCCACCAGTGAGAGGTAACACAAGCTGTTCATATCCTCTACTAACTAATACAGCTCGGATGATGCACTGGCTGACTTTGGTCACTCCGATTACTATCAGATGGTCTCCAGTTTCTTTTCCAATGTTGTAAGTGACATGCTGGATCGGGTCTTGATTGCGTGAATTTTCTTAACAGTGCCGCTTTCTACAAAGAGCATGCGCTGTTTATAGAAAAATCATTTTCAAGTTGTTGCAGTTAATCACATCCAACTACATCATTGTTTTCTTTAGAAAGTACATGCATAATTCCAAAAGAACACCTGGTATTTGACGTACAATCAGCTTTAGTTAGGCAACTGTGGTTGTTTTTATTCTGGCCATATCTTTTGTACAACTTCACCTCCCAGTGGCCGCTATTGTTCACATGTAAATCCGGGGATTTTTGTGAATTTTGTTGTCTCACACGAATTAACCTGACTTGCAATCTGCGTGTGCATTTGATTGAACATTGTTACATTGAGCGCCATCAAACTGACCAGACTGATGGATTTTATTGTTGTTTCAGATTGCTACTTCTAAAGTTGGTCTTCGAGATCCCCTCTTAGTTCAAGATGAAAAAACATACGCATTGTCCATTACCTTGGACCCGGAACTGTTAGTCTTGTATCGGGAAATTGATTTACTTGCCAAATTTGGAATGGAAATCCCCAATTCTGTGAACGATCTTGGACGTCAGGGCAGTGAGGTGAAAATGCATTATGATCGGTTGAAGGTGAGACAGTTGCAATTTTTTTAAAGACGTCATCTCTGTGTCAGTTTTGTTATTGCCCAATATCGAAAGACCGAAAATTCCATGGTTTGTAAACTCAAGCGTAAAACTCGGTTTAGGTGCGGCGTTTACAGAGTTGAGTACTACTGTGGAATATCGCACTATATGTTACTGTGAGTGATTGGAATACTGATTACGCTATGTAACTTTCAGAAAACAAGATGGTTCTCACAATTCTAGGTGAAACCGAATAGGAGACAATTTTGAAATGTGCACACTTCTCCCGATTAACAGATAAAACTTAGTTTCTGAGTGTGTTTGTAACGAAAGTCACAGGTAGAAGTTATGCCTTAAAATATTGATCCTCATGACTAAAACGTTTGCGCACTAGCAAAAAAGACAGCAGAATTCAAGAGAAAGTGACTGAGGATGATTACATCTGAGCTAAGATTTCATAATGAACAAATACACACACACATAGTCACCAGTAGTGGTCCCACACACACCTGTACCTGGTGTCAACCCGAAGGTATAAGACCACAGAGTGTAGGAGCGAAGTATTATTTTGCCTACCGATCATCACATATGCCTGCCATCACTACCATAAGTTCATATATTCATAGGCGTTCATAAGACTTCAGGCTTTATCCACACTCTAAGTCCTTAACTTCTAGTTATCATTCAGTCTGATAGAAAAGAACTATTCGAGTGATTTTTAATACACACTAATTCAATTTAACTTTTTCTGTGTTGTTTGTATAGTCCTTTTTGAGACGCAAGTATGATAATTTCACGTGTAGGGCTACGAAGCTCAGTTGTTTAGAAGATATGAGGTCAGAAATACTAAAACTTTTAGTTTTGAACCTAGGATATTACGTAACTCAAAACTTATGGTAATATTCATAGATTGTGATCACTTTTTCCAGAGACTGTTAACCTCAATTAATTTAGTGCAGACAGTATCCAGTTAGCCTTGGTAGGTGGTCCTACGGATTCATATGCATACAGTTCAAATCTTTACAGGACTGCCATTTAGTATTCTATGGCCCTGTTTGTGTTTCTGGCTACCACTCGTATGGAGGTTTATTCTGTGTTTTACTTCATACTAACACTGCATCAGTTACCACGATATATATAACCACAATATTCGACATAACCTGCGCCCTCCATGAGAGTCTTGTGTCTCGCTATTCTAATTAGTTCTATTAGCGGCCCTGTTCAGTAACTGGTCTAAATCAAGAACACATCACACGGGAAAGTCCATGTCCTGTCACCGAGGGCTAACAGTCTGTTCGTTTGATCGTTCAATAAGATAAAAGTGTGATATTACCGTGAGCCATTTCTTTAGTCAGCTGCCCATCGAAATGATAGTCGAATTACTAATAAGTAGTTTGGCAGATTTGATAATTTAGAAGAGATCCATTTGCGAAAAATCTGGACTTCGGCTGGATTCGAACCAGCGACAGAAACACCATGCCCAAACGCGGCAAGGGCTCTACCAGCTGAGCTACGAAGCCATAGCTTCGTAGCTCAGCTGGGAGAGCGCTTGCCGCGCTTGGGCATGGTGTTTCTGTCGCTGGTTCGAATCCAGCCGAAATCCAGATTTTTTCGCAAATGGATCTCTTCTAAG